>JAJIYU010008502.1:0-17935 GCA_030144865.1 Tinospora cordifolia | reverse complement strand
ACATAATAAGAAATTTACATAAATTAAAATAACCTAGTATTGCTTAACATACCTATAATATTTTATTAAAGTTTTATCTTGGTTGATCAAAACTTATACATCATGTTCGGTTTGTGCTATCCAAATCCCGTGATCAACACAAACACTAAGATAAAGTTTCTTAAAAAAAAATCCAAAACAAATCTTTGAATTATGTGAATTGTGTTCTATGCTTGATTTTCTAGACATTTAAGACGCATGAAAAAAAAAAGTAAGATTTTGCAAAAATCTATAATATTCGAGTTATAAAAATACAAACCAAAAAATCAAAATTTGAACCCTAAACCAAAATCTCCTTGAATGGTTTGTATTCTTTGTAGAGAGAGAGAGAGAGAGAGAGAGAGAGAGAGAGAGAGACGTCAAACAACAAACAAACATGAATTCAAATACAGGTGGAACAGTGCAAAGAAGGTGACATTCTTTAATATGGCGGATAACAATTTCCCCTCAAACTGAGTAGGGTTAGAACTTGTGATGCACTTTATAAAATTAAAACCATTACAGAGGCATTTTAGTATATCTATAGTGGGGTTGTTGAGCAAATGAAATTAAGAAAAACTGTGGTGTATATGATCTTCCTTTTGAGAGGCTTGCCTTCTCTTAAAAGAAACAAAGAAAAAGGAAAAGTAGAACATATTTCTGTCCAAACTTTGATAGCTAAGTGGTTGTTGGTCTAAGTATTAAGTGTGAAAGGTTATTTATTAATATGAGTTGTAAATAAGTTGTTGTCATATTTAATCTTTATTATTCAATTTAATTATCAAATAATTGTAGTACTTGAACCCCTAATTAACCTACTTCTACAAAGAGACTAGCAAGGATGGAACTTTGGTTTATTACTACTAATTGTTTGGCATGTTGATATATACATCCTTTCAAACAAAATAATAAAATAATAATAATAACATCTACCATACATTTTTAAATTTTATCAAAATATTACGGCTTTTTAGTAATTTTTAATCTCTTGTGTTAAACCTTCATAAGGATTTAATTGGTTCTTTGTTTTATTTATTAATTATATTTTGATGTTATAAATTTAATTTACGTATCATTATGCATATAAATACACAAATATTTATATTTGCTTCATAGATAGTAAGATTTATTTATTATTATCAGACGTAACTTTCGGAACAAGCAGCTGTGTATAGCTAAGTTGAATATCTGTAATTACTTAATTCTATCAAAATTTGAGTGTTTTTGAAGGGAAACTGGATTTGATCCCTGATTTCAATTAGAGATTATGAACAAGTCGATTTGATCATGTAACCATGTGGGTTCCCAAATTGACAGGAATTGGACCCTGTGGCTAGTGGCTAGGACTAGGAGTAGTAGTTATCTTGATGTCGTCTCACTTTAAATTTTATTTATGAATTTGGTCGGTGAGGTTGATCGTGACCGGATCACCGCTTTATGGTTCATTGAGTGATCGCTTGACTATTCATTTCAACGCCGTATCTTTTTAATTGTTTTAAGGCTCCAGATCATAGAATATATTATCGTTGCTTCTCTCTATTTAAAATAAATATGCCATCAAAAAGAAATTTCTTTTTTTTTTCTTAATTATGAACAGCAATCATTTTTAATGAAATTCTAAAGAAAACACGCTTTCATGTAAATTGCCTAGTGGCCGTTGCCCGTTACCCTTTACTTGATATGATTAAAAAACGAATAAATTATATGATGAATTGAGGCCACACATGTTTGTCTTTCTTCAAACAAATAATTCCAATTAGAAAAAATATATATACATACATACATATATATATATATATATATATATATATATTATATACAGAGACCATGTAGGTGTAGCTAGATGAACCATACATATTTAAAGGTTCATTGCATCATTTTTTGTATTTATAAAACAAATTCTCTTAAAATTATCAAATTAATCTTAATTTTAAAAAACAAAACCCGATTCAAAACCCTGTTATTCTCATTATTCATCTTTTTTTTTTGTAATTTTCAATTATTTTTTATGATCTATTTATTTTATTTAGGGTTATAACTGAAAAGTTTTTAAAGAAATTGTAGGGTTTGCAATTTTCGTTAAAAAAAAAAATTAGTCAATCTTAAATATTCATATTTTTCCAATTTCTGGTTTGGAAATGCTAATAAAGCATACAATCAGAGTGTTGATGAGTGAAAAATGATTAGCCCATAAATATTCTGATCATCATCAAGCTTTTAATTAATTGCATAGAGATGTAGTAGTAGAGTGAAGGTATATAATAATAAGATACCCAAAAAGCAGAGCCTTGTCAGGTTCAAAAGATTAACAATATAGTTTGAATTGAATTAATTATCTGTAGGCGAAGAGTGATGGGTAGCTGAAGTTTGGCAGGTATGCCAAACTGCTGGATTGACAACTATGTATCCTGACAAACACTCTGAGCCAATAAATTGAAAAATAAAAATAAAAAGAAAGCGCACCTTCCTAAATCCCATCCCATATGAAGACGAGGACACACATTTCTGATAATTTTGAGAAATAAATTGTAATATTAACTGCAGGGTTGGTTAGGGTCCATGGGTTGCATGCATATGACAAGCCAGCTTGTCCATACTGAGAACTCTTTCTCTTTGTTCCAAATCCAACAATTAGAATATATATATAATTAGACAATTGATTTAATTATTTGCCTTTGGTGAACATGTTAGATATAATTTCCCGAATCTAAAATTTAACATTTGAAAAACTGCATTTGGCGAAGTTGAAACTCAAAAACAATTTTCAAAAATTCATGAAGAAAACAAATCGATTATTTCCTTCTAACACAAAATGTAATTTTTCTAAGTGTATATACACATTATATTAAGACGGTATGATCATAATTTCATATAAGCCCATAAAAACTATAGTCTTAAAAACAGCAAGGTGCCAACTATATATTACAGGATAAATAAAAAAAAAAAAGGAAGTCTGAGAAGAAGTGTCAATGAAAACCAGGGTGCAGCAAGGTACGCGCAGAAGTTTTGGGAGGGGGCTTGAATGCGACTACAAGTGTCTTTAATTCGCTCACCTGCCAGTTTAGAAAATGTGTCTCTGCAATATCACTCTTCTAACAAACAGCCACCCAAGTAAATTTGACTACCATGCACGACATTTGCCCCAACATCGCCAACTACCCCTTTAAATATATAGATTATAGGCTTCATCACGTACATTTTTTTTCTTTTTTCTTTTTTTTTTTTAAACTGCTCTCTGAGAATTATATTGAGCAACACATGCAGAACCACGTTTAATTGGTTGAATTTGTAATTGATTTTTACAAATATTTACTTAGAAAATAGGGCTCCCTTGGCTTCTCGACTTCCTAAGTAATTTCAACGAAGTTTTTGGTACACAATACTTATTTATAATGATAATTGTATTATTCTAATAATATTTGATTTAAAGACTTGGAAGATATCTTTAAAATTTCTTGGAAAAAAAGGTTCAAATAAAGAATTTTGAATTTGTGAAAAAGAAACTAACCAAGAAGTATCGGCCAAATGAAAATTTTGTGAGGTTTCAAGAGATGTCTCATTGGGATTTAGGGGCTTGCATTGCCTGATGCTGGCCCAGACATTCAATTTTTTTTAATAAAAAAAAAAAAAGAAAGAAAGAAATAGCGATAGCCCTACCTTGGCTAGATCAAAAATTGAAAATAAATGTTTTTTTAAAATTTAACATACTTATGTCTCTTTTCTACAATATGATAAATTTAGAGAGGCCTACTCTGGCTCACAAGACCAGAATATGAGAGACACAAAGAGTAAGCTGAAGCTTTTCTTAACCATCCTATTAATTAATAACTTGACGGGTACAATCTATGTCTTGTTTAAGTGATTAAAGTAAATCCTATTGTCAATGAAATGGAAAGAAATTGGAGTGTGGTTGAAAGCTCAACACACCTAATGCACCTGCATTCAAGAAACTGTGGGGCTCTTGCAAAGAAATGGTATTCTTTAAAAAAATAAAAATAAAAAAAAAATGAAAAAGATAGTCCTAAAGACTGGTGGTCACCAACGTCAATTTTATCAGTTGATGATTTGACATTCCAAGAGTGACCAGTCATTAATTCATGAGTAAGAAGAGATTGAATAGAAGAAGGCAAGTTCGGATTAATCTTCAACCAAAATAAAAATAAAAAAACAAAGAAAAGAAAAGAGAGCGAGCGAGAGAGAGAGTGAAGGAGGCGACGTGTCAAACACGGTGTACAATCGTTGTCTTTGAAAATTAAACAGACCTCACTCCTCTCATGGAAAAGTAGTTAAATGCCTGAACCTTGCTCAATTATTACTGTGCATTGTTTCATAGTTCTTGCAAATCTCATACCTTGTTATGAGTAGAGTTAATTTTACAATAACCTCAAGGTCAGTTCTATATTTATTAGTATGAATCGAAATCTTGTATTCCACTTCATTAAAAAAGATGGATCATTCTCTGTCTCTATCATTTTTGTTACTTATCAATTAATCATGCTTCCTAACTTCAAGTACTAATTATGAATATATTTGTTATTCTTAAAGAGTGTTGTTAGCTGGCAAAACAGGGCGTTGGCTAAATAATTGATTAGAAGGACATTATTTACTAAGAGATTATGAGTTTTTTTTTTTTTTTTTTTTTGATCTTCAGAATTATCAGACATGCAGAAAACCTAGTTTTAACAGTCACTAATTTTACTCATGAAAAATGAAAATTTTGAATATTTATATATATTTTTTACATAAAAATTTTTACGATTCTCATTTTCATGCTAACGATTATACTATTAAGCAAATTTTTAAAATTGAAAGTAGGATTTTAAAAAAAAAAAAAAAAGTGTAAGCTTTAAGTATCAATTTGATTAGGGACAACAACGTAACTAGAACGCAATCTTCTAGGTTGGATTTAACATGATAAATAAATTAAAAAAAAAATTGGTTTCCTTTAATATTCAAACATTGACACATATAAGTAAGTTTATAGAAATAAATGAAGGAAGCCCACTCAGTTAAATCCATTTAGGGCTGATGTAATTTTGATTCAGGCTTTTGACAAAACTCAAAAGAATCTTCTAGTTTTATGGTTATTTGAGCCTTAATTACCTACCAAATAGGGATGAGGTAATTACGCAATCATATCTTTTGATTTTTATTTTTATTTTTTTGTTATAAAAAAGGCTCCAATGAATAGGTGTTGTTAAGCTTAGTTCAGCTTATATAATATAAGAAGTTGATTACTTGGGAAATTTTTAAAGGGTGAAGGGTTACCGTGTTGGTTGTTCTAAATAATCGCGCCAATTCCAAGCACTAATTTATTCATGTGGCTTTTGATTTGGAGTAAGTTGGGCCTGAAGGACCAATTTCTCCCAGGCAGGAGTATAGGCTTACACTTGTTTCCTTTCAATCAAACAAAATAAAGTTGGTACGTACTTGGTAGAGCCTACATAGCTTATTCACCCCTACTTACTCTAAACTCATATATTAAATTAAATATTTTTTTTTTCTCAGACCAATTTTTTAAATTATAAATTCATAAGCAAATTTGAACATACAGCACGTCTGGTGAAACATATTGAATGAGGGTGTCCCAAGCTGTGATGAATGCCACATTTTTCTACTTCAATCTTTTGATGTTTCTCTTTTTTTCTTTTTTTTTAATGACCATGGAAAGATATATATGTATATTCTTTAATGGAGGTAGATATTAATGGAAGAGAAGACAGAGAGCACGTAGATGGTCGGGTAGGTTAATTTGTAGCTTCTGAAAATGTGCATGTAAACTAAGTAGCTGGTTCCACACTCTTCAGTCTTCACTCTTCTCTTGTTCACTGTACTAAAATCCATGGGCTCGCTGCCCTCGCTCTTTCCAGCTAGAATGGACCAGCTTTTACAGGAGCCTTATGATCATGATCAATCATCATGCTTCCTCAGGTGACCCGGCTACTCCTTCCCTCACCCCCCAAGGAAAAAATAAAAATAAAAAAATAAAAACTAGAACTTCATTATTTTGCTTGCACGCATAGATAGTAAATTCCCTTTGGTTTGTAATCCAAATCTTGGGATATACTTTAAAAAGTAAAATTCGTAAAAGAACTTTTTTTTTTTACCAACATTATATATATTTATATATTTGTTTAACAAAATATATATTTATATATATACCATGAGCTACTTCTAATATCGTTTCCATTTATCGGACTTTATTCAAAGCTTTATTAAGTTATTGAATAAGGTTTCTATGTAAAAAGGTTTTGATATTAAGAATGAAAATAAAACTCTAACTTATATTACATGTGATGAATATGGCCAAATTAGTTTTTTTAATATTCGTGTCCCTTAAGTCACTTATTAAATTAGATCTTAGTGAATTATACTTAATTTTTGGTTTATAGGGATATTAGGTTGAGATTTGGGAAGGAGTTGTTGGTTTTAAAATCCTAGCACCTTGTAGGAAGTGTCACACCATGCACATAACAACCAAAGAGCCCGGTTTGGTTTGTTGGCAAATGTCAATTCACACAGCTTGCATCAACTCTGTATAAGGACATGGCATTCATTGACTTATTAATTAAACTACTCACATTTGAACAGTTCCCTGCATTAACTAGTAATTAATGCAGATGTCTTCTAATGCAAGATATGCCCTTTCCTAACAAAAAGTTAACATTAAGATATGATTTTGATCTGAAGTTACGGGTGAAGTGAAAGGTCCATGAAAACTACAAAAACCTTTGTTGATTAATTAATGGATTAGAGATAAAGACATAGAGATGCCAATTTATGATTTGCTTTTACACGCATTGAAAGATAAAAGGTGTGAATTGATGGAAAAATGCGGCACTTGTGTCATGCCATTAACGTTGTACACTGTTGGATCATGTTCAAAAATAAAAGGGGGGGAGCAATGCTATTTAAGGGTGTTTAATGATGGAGTTGTTTTGGGAATTGTCAAACAGAACCTAACCAGATATTTGAAGCCCAAGGTTTGTTTCATGGCCCAAATTTCACTTGTTATTTGGCTGTTACTGTTTTATGGGCAAGCCCTATTTGGGATGTCAGTAGTCGCTTGCCACGGAGTCAAGGGAAAGGGAAACATGTCTAAATAAAATGAAAAAATTACAAAAAATAACATTATTATAAAAATATTTAAAAAAAAAATTTTGTTTAACTTTGCTTTTATCATTTATATCAAAATGTTCGTTTTATTTTTGTTAATACCGTATTACAAAATGACGCATTCTAACCTGGTTATATTCGAAGAAGAATCGTGATTTGCTGGTTTTGTGGTTGGGGTTTTCTTGTTGCTGCTGTTGAAGAATCATGAACAGGGGATTGGTGTTGGTTTGGACTAAAACGAAGAAGAAGAGGAACTACTAGTGCAGTCTGTGAGTGAAGAAGAACAAAGCATCCATTGTGAAATCATTTTTGTTCGTCGATGCCCTAAATTCTCGCTGTTTTTTTTTGCTCTGTTTGCAACGTTGCAACTCGTCTTTTTGTTCTTCGTTTGTGATTCTGCATTTATGCATGCTTCACTGATCTCCGTCAACATTCAGTCTCTAGTTTTCCTGATATTATTTGCTTCTTCGATTGCGTCTTGCATCACACTTCTTCGTTCTTTAACTGTTCAATCTTTTTGTGCCCTAAGTTTGCTTGACAATAGATTCCATTTTGATCATTCTCCAATAATGTCAAATATTATTACAATAGATTCCATTTTGACAGAAGCTTCAATCCATGTATGCAAGATATATTTGCAGTAAGAGACTGATTTCTGTTCTGCAGGAAGAAACAGTGATAATTGAATACATTATTGGACATTATTTGTATTGCAACAAACCTCGGATGTACTAAAACTAATGTACTCCATTGTATTTAGCAATCAAAATTTTATTTGTATTGAAACTGATGTATTGCATTGTATGTATATGCATTTATTGTAAATAAAATATATATACAATATATTTTTGCAGAGATAGTTGAATTATGCTCATAAAAATAGGCAATATACAGACTGTATACACATGATATATAAGAAATATACGACAAATATACAATCTGTATACAAGAAATATATAGAACAACTCATTACCTATAGAATTGAATTGATTCATGTGAAGGAAACATGTTGTATACATGAAATATACATGAAGCAATTGAATTGCTTCATGTAATGAAAACATGTTGTATACAAGAAATATATAAGAAATATTCAACAAATATACAACCTATATACAAAATATACAAGAAATATACAGAACAACTCATTATCTATAGAATTGAATTGCTACATGTGAAGGAAACATGTTGTATACAAGAAATATATAATAAATATTCAACAAATATATAACCTGTATACAGAATATACAAGAAATATTCAAAAAATATATAGAACAACTCATTACCTGTAGAATTGAATTGCTTAATGTGCAGAAAATATGTTGTATACAAGAAATATTTAACAAATATACAACTTGTATACAAAATATACAAGAAATATTCAAAAAATATACAAAATAACTCATTACCTACAGAATTGAATTGCTTAATGTGCACAATTGAATTTCTTAATATACAGAAAATATACAGAATTTAACAAGAACTGAAAAAACAAGAAAACAAGTAAAAAAATGAACGATGTTTTTCTTATTTTTTTAAAATATCATGTTTTTTCACAAAAAAATGAAAATGAAAATTATTTTCAAAATCTCTTTTAAATCAAATAAGTCTTGCTATTTTTCAGATTTTTTAGATATACAGAAATCATACAGAAAAACAATTTCATGTTGTGATGAGTTGCACATTTATAAAAATCAGGTTGTATACACGTAATATACAAGAAATATACACATAATATACAAGTTGTATACAATAAATATATAGACAAATTAATTTCCTGCAAATGTGAATTGCACAATGATTAAAATAAAGAATGTATACACATAATATACAAGAAATATACTACAAATATATAATCTGTATACAACAAATATACATAATTCAACAAGAACTAAAAAAATAAGAAAAAATTTGAGAGCAGTAGCAACATAGATTTCTGTATTTTCTTCTAATAGTGTAGGGTTACATTGAGCACTGGTGAGTAGATCTGGTGATGCAGAGGCATGAGCAGATCCGGCGATGCATAGGCGTGAGCAGATTCGGCGATGCGGAGGAGTGAGGATGGCGATGAGCAAATTTGCAGAGGCGATGAGCAAAGGATGATGATGCAGAGGCGTGAGCAGAGGATGGCAATGCAATGATGCACGAATGTGTATAGGTGTGAGCAGAGGATGCGATGTGGAGGAGTGAGGATGGTGATGAGCAAATCTGTAGAGGCAATGAGCAGAAGATGACGATGCAAAGGCGTGAGCAAAGGATGGCGATGCAGCAACGCACGCATGTGTAGAGGTGTGAGCAGATGATGGCAATGAGAAGATCTGCAGCGTCGTGAGTAGAGGGTGGCGATGGAGTGGCAACCATGGGTGTCACTGGCAACGTCGTTCGATGGTGAGCAGTAGCAGCACAAAAAATAAGCTCAATGGTAACACCCTACATATACGTGATTTTAATACGATTATAAACTTCTGATATTTTTGTAATTGTTTTTTAATTATATGTATAACATTGAAATACACAGTATATTTGTAATATATTCCTAAATACTGTATATGTACGTAAAAATCCCAAATAAAATTGTGGGCATTGTAAATAAAAATTTCATTCCAAATAGGGGAACAGATATCAACGCCCATATCAATAGGTAACATGCATAACCATATGATTTCTGTCGTATTATTTGGTCATAGCGCGATATACAACTTCAATGGAAGATCTTGAAACAATAGATTGGTTCTTTCTTTTCCATAAAATAAAAGAGTCCCTCAAGAAAATGCAAAAACATGCGATTAAGTTTCAATTTGTATGATCACTAGCCCAATCAGTGTCATAATATCCTCAAAGCATCAATGAATATGTGGAGGGAAGCAAAAGACTTTAATATAAAGTACTACGAAGATAGTGAAGAATACGCACAATAGTAACCCAATGAATAGTAGTGGGAGAAGTAACAAACTAACATATCACATGGACAACATATGCAATGTCTAGATTGGTGATAGTCAAATAAACTAAACTACCAACAACAATGCAATAGAGAGAAGGATTAGGTAAAAGATTATCACATCCATGAGTATGTATGACATTTTGCTTAATAGGGTATCAATAGTTGGAGTATTAATAATGAAACCTCAATGCTTAAAAAGTATATTTGGACTGAGAAAGAAG
Source organism: Tinospora cordifolia (assembly GCA_030144865.1). Taxonomy (NCBI): domain Eukaryota; kingdom Viridiplantae; phylum Streptophyta; class Magnoliopsida; order Ranunculales; family Menispermaceae; genus Tinospora; species Tinospora cordifolia. Next base: position 7,636 of record JAJIYU010008502.1, on the reverse strand, counting down.
ATAACCTTAGGCAAAGACACAACCTTAGTGCCTAGAAAGTACCTGAAAGAGCCAAAATGCTTCACTTCAAATTGACGAGTCAGTGCTAGCTTCATTTGTATCATTGCCACTAATAATCGTAGCATCAATATACAAAAGAAGAAGAATCCTTTCAATAGATGTTGTGTAAACAAATAATGTCAAATTCAAATCATTGTGCTTAAAATAAAAAGAGGCAATCATTATAGAAAACTTCTCAAACTAAGCTTTATATTTTGGCTTTCTTCAAGTTGCCCAATGTGAATAAGAAATAAAATGTGAAAAAAGAAAAAGAAAAAGAAAACAGAGAAGAAAAATGAAGTAAAAAATGGGACCCTTCATTATTGTCTTTTATTTTTTAGCAAGGAAACCTCTAGCCAAGGCAAGTAATTTCTCATTCGTTTATCTTTCTCATCTATTTCCATTCCATTCTTGTTAATGTCCTTAATATTATGCATTTATTCTCTCCATATAGCTTAAGCTATGTATTTTATGACTACTTGTACGAAAAAGAAATAACAATTTCCATGTCTCATCTACTTGGAGTTTTTTTTCCCTCTATGTAAATATTATCAATAGATGCGTTTGGTGTTAAGGATGAAGACTAGGAAAGATGATGATAGAAAAGAGGAAGGAGTGGGATGAAAAAAGTGCAAGAAATATAAGAAAAGAGGATAGGAACATATCTATATGATCTAAAAATAATAGATTGTGTTGTAACAACCTCTATTTAGATTCATTTTTCTCTTTCCAAAGTAGATCTATGTTGGTCATGGGCTAATGATATTTGGAGAAGAAAGATGCAAAAACAAATTACAAGTTTGAATTGTGAAAAAAAAATAGTATATTCAGTGTTTAAACGAGAGTAGAACATGCCCTATTCACAAACGAATAAAAATGATAATTTATAAATAACCATGCCACATTTTCACCTCTAGATTAGTTGGATCGAAAATAATAATATTAAAGAATAAAAATTTTGAATCATGAGGTAAAAATGACAAAAAACAGAGAGAGACAAATGAAGGAGAAAATAGTTTTAGAACTCTTATATGTAGCATTAAAATAAAGAACATTGTAAAGTATAAGCAATTGACTAAATTTTACTTAATTAGTCAAATCTTGTTTTACCAAACTCGTTTAGATTTACTTAATTAATTCATTTGTGATCAGAATTTTTTTTCAAATGAGAAAAATAATAAAAATTGATGAACTTCGAATTAAAATAAACAATTCATATAAGAAAAATATAGGATTATTAAATTAATAAATAAAAGCAACTTATTTAGGAGGCTTAAGGTATAGAGTTAGTGGAAAAAGTAATAAATAAATATTTAAAAAAGGCACCATTATTACACCTTATAGAATAAGCTAGCTTGCTGTTTAATGCAATAGGTCAAAGTTTAACTAATTGAATTTTATTGGACCAAATTAATCCAAATATACATCATGATCCAATAGTCTATATGACCCAATGAGTTAGTTTTGGAATATAGGAATAGCTTTATACTATAGGAAGTTTAATTAATTTTAGTTAATTAATTAAATTAAACAAATAAGCTCAAATTTTAGTTAATTAATTTTAGTTAATTAATTAAGCAATTTAAGTCAAATAAGCTCAAATTTTAATTGACTCATAGGTTTTACAAACACAATCATAGATCCATTGAAGTTAATTCAAACACTGTGAGTCCAATTAGCTAACTTAGTGCAATTTTAATAAGTTTAATTTTAGTAAGTAGAGATAAGCTAATTGATTTAATTAATCAAGCTTAATTAGGCTTCATAACTAATTTTATATATCACTGCAGTTAAGATAGATAAGTAAAACAATGATAATAACTAAAAAGTCCATAAAACAAGTGATAAATATTAATAAATAAGCTGAGAATTTTAGAATAGGTTTTCAATATAAAAATTTAATGAAAATAACTAAAAAAGGAACAAAGTATAAGATTATTTTGCCTAAATGACTAAGATTGAAAATGTTACCTATGTAATTATGTAACATGTTCACACCATATTTATTGCTAACAATGTTAGAAAATACTAAGCTATTATATTACATAAACTATAAACTAGTTAACACAGTTTCATTGACATTGTAATTATTAATTAAATTCGTTGATTATCATGAATACTTACATTCTTTCAAGCTATTGATTAATTATTATTCTTCCAAAAATAATTAATTGTCTTTAATTTGAGCCATTTATATGACTTTAATGTTAGAAGTACTCATTTTAGAGAAGGTATATGATACAAACTCATTCAAATTATTGTAAGGAGAGTATAAAAGCAAAGGAATAAAAAAGTTTCATTGGTCAAAGTCAAATGGTAATTTTATAATAATGAGGAGCAAACCTAGGAGTGTAAAGACAATAAAGATACAATGGCAATTTCCATATCTTTCTAACCCTTGAGATACATTTCTCTTTATATTAAATTTTGATGAAAAAATTCTTTAATTTAGAGATAGTGTAATGACCTACAATTTATTCATACATCTACAATGACTTATACATATTCTAGTTGTATGCATAAGTGCACAATAATTATTAGGCCATATTAACATGAAACTGTTTGAGGTTTTGTATTGTAAACCATGTAAGTCTTTAGCTTGCTGCTATGCGGTTGGAGAGTCACAACTACTAGGGCCAAAAGTTATTAGGATCACATAAAAAAGACTAAGTAGATCAAGCAAAAATTGAAGACAACCCAAGGTTGATAAAAAAGTTATTCTAATAACCAACATAAGTTGTTAGAGTTTGCAATGGGTGATAAAGTACAAATGTATAATCAAAATCTCCCTACCAGTAGGTCAAATGGAGCTTGGGGTAAATGAAAAATTGGCATCGCATTTTGTAAGATCATTTGAGATTCTTGCGAGAATCATACCAATAACACACAAGCTTATTAGTTGATATTCATAATAAATACTTTGCTTAAAAAATTACCATATAACTAGCAATGAAGACCATGAATTAATCGACTCCTAAAATTTGATTGTATATCATGTAAGAAAATTATATTTCAAGAAAAAAAATAGAGAGATTCGCATGAAGTATATGTTAATGTTAATTAAGAGATGAAGCATGGCACTTTCTCCACAATTATATTTCAAGATACCAAAGCATAATTATGCATGGATTAACTAGGTGTCTCTAATGTACTACGAAAACAACCAATTTGCTTGATTATGCTTAGGTATCTTTTAGCAAGAAAGGGACTTGGCTTGATGTAATACCTTGAAATTTGTACAAGAATTTAATAAATAAAATTTAATAAAATGATTTGATTGGAAAAAACTTCGAGAAAATTCATGAATTTGTGTTATTAAAATCGTATAACTCGATGCACGAAAGATCAATGAATTGGAGCAAAACACAAGGAATCCACACTAAAAATGCTCTTACTACTGCTATAGCGAGAAGAACTACCGTGGTAGTGCACCATGAATGCTCAAAAAGTCAAAAATAGAAATTGTCAACTGATTATTGTGGTATTGGTAAAGATTACCGCGGTAGTGCGTCAAAAAGTCCAAAAACCAAATTAGAAACAAAGATAGACTACCGCAGTAATGCGACGAAAGATTGTGCAAGCATAGTTTGGAAAGTTACCAATTTGCTATGAGAAGTCTCAAAACATAATAGCAACTTCTAAAACGCAAACTTACTATTATATGGTGCATGGGAAACAAGAAATACAGGGTTTTAGAAAGGTTTCCACCATGTGACCAACCCAAACTTTCCAAACCATGTCACATTGAACTCTATATAAACCAAGGCTTGGGCATCCATTCTCCTCATTTCAGCAAGAATGAATCAATTCTCTTCTCGCTCTTCCAATAGTGTCTAAGCATCCCTTTTCGTCCCTAGCTCTTCTACATAGCCAACAAAGTTGTAGGAATGAGAGAAATAGAGTTTTTGCATAAACTTTGTCACTTGGCAAGTGTCTGATCAACCAGGAGATTTGAAGGTGCAAACTGAGGTATGAACACCCTATCTCAACCTCAATTTCATGTTTCATAGTTTAGAAGTTGAATTAGTAGGATATCATGGCCATAGTGATCTAGGAAAGGTAAAAAACCAACCCAAAAAATCAGTCGCGTGCAGATTATCACAATAGTGCGATTTATTATCGTGGTAGTGCAATTTATTACCGTGGTAGTAGAACAAAACCCAAAAAAAAAAAAACAACCTGGTTATCACGGTAATGCAACTATACAACTGATTATCAGGGTAGCCTATTGCGATAATGCAACTGCAAATCTATTTTTTCATCCTTGCACACTGGTTATTACAATGATGGCTTTCCCTACCACGATACACAAATCTAAGACCATGTTTAGGCATATTTAGGGCGATTTCTTTGACCAATATGAATCACGTAGGGTAATGGTACGTTAGTTTATGAGTTAAGAATGTTAGAAATATAGTAATAACCCACTAGTCTTGAATTTCGAGGTTGAAGGATCAATGGCTTGGATTTTCGAGATCAACGGACTAAGCATATTAAGGTGGAGATGATTTTTAGTTTTAATTAATTATTTCAATTTAAATAAGGCTTGCATGTGTGTTATGCTTTGAATATCTATGATCCACCATTATGCATGCGATGTAGAATATGCATGCTTAGACTTGCATGAAAAAAGATGAATGATTTATGATGTTATGTTCCATGCTATGATATGTTTACACGTTTAATTCATGTTTATATCTAGTTTACATACATGAATTCTATGTTTTACACCTAACAAAAGATTAATGAAGATTCTAACCTTAGACTCAGCTTGTTGGGCCTTTGATTTGGAACTAGGAGTCAGGATTGACCCTAAAGTGAACTAGGCTTCTAGTGTGATCCACCTTCACTAGTAAGAGTTTGAGTTTCTAGAATGATCTCTCTCCCTAAACTCGGAACACAAAAGGCAAACCTCTTTGATCTTAACTGCAATTGTGAATAATAAATTGTTTGAATCATGTTTTGAAAGTGCTTGACATGTATGTCTTATTTGTTAGAATAATAATTTAAATATTTTGAATAATCTACTGGGCTTTGAGCTCACTCCTCTTTTTTTAATCTTTCAGGAAATTAATAAATCAAGGTTACATGGAAGTTACTTAGACTATTTCTTTAGAAATTTTATTAAATTGTAGGGTATATTGGTCCAATTTACTTTATTTATGTTTTGAAGTTATTTCTACTGTAATAGACACATAGGCTATATATCTTTTGATTTTGAATTGATTAATGATATTGCATTATTTTATCTAAACATTTCTCAACATTTTACCGTTATGAAATACATGTATGATTTAATTTTACTCAGGAACTCACAAGGATTTGGGAAGATAAAAAGGAAATGGATTAAATGGACACACAAACTCACCTCCCAAGCAGTCTAGGGAAAAAGAAAAATATCATCAGATGACGTGGGCCAGGGACGGGAGGCAGGGTGTTATACTTGATGACTTCATGAAAGAAAGCATGAGTTATAGACTTAGAAAAAAATCTTCTTTTGATGGTCTCCTAGCTCTCCTAGTTTCAGCCAAAAACTAAGAGAGAAGAGTGAGTACATTGATGAAGGACATGATATTATGATGTAACAATCAAGAATGTACAATAGAGAAGATTCTACATCATTTCTTAGACCCATCATTGGATTGGGCTGAAGTTTAGATACATTAATACTCATTGAGGTATAATTAAGATGAAATGTGGAGATTTTCATGTTTTGTTTATACTGAGAGATATGACTTCCTATTTTATACTATACAAGTTAACATGCAAAATTTAGTCACTTTGTCTAAGGGCTTATATCTTGGAGAATAACTATTAGATCTTTTTGCAATTTGATTAGGTAAAATTAGACTCCTTGATATACATTATGGAAAATATCGATTTAAATATGTTATTTCATGAGCTATAATCTATTGAATGTAAATATTTTGCCCAAAACTTTGACCATCCAGATTTCGGAGGTAACTTTCTAGTAAATAGAAAGCATGGATGAATCCCTATTATTCACATAGTGTTATGATGGACAAATTTAGTATATATAATGTGAGCTTAAGAAACATAACAGTTTTGTATGATTTTAAACTGTAAAATAAGGCTATTTTATGCAAGATTTAAATGTCATTGGAATGACATATAAGATAAGGATTATGGCATGTGATTTCCATGTATAGAATTAATGGTTTAAATATTGTAATGTAGCATGAAAAATATATGAAAGTGACACTTGTTGTATATAATTTCAAATGAGATTGTCATGAAAACATGTAAATTGAATTATGGATCAAGTAATAACTATTTTAGATATGTTTTGAGAATGATAATTCTCTATTTTTACAATGGGTTAAATGATCTTTACTGCACATTAAAATATGATGCATTAATTTAATGTTTCATGGACTTAAATTGTCAAAATGAACTAGTTGTCATGTAATAAAATGCTAATCATTTGGCATGTGTTTATTTTGTGAATTTTGGGCTGGACATGACTTGTTTGTAAGGGGATAAAAACTTACGTTTACAAAGTCTTAGAGAATCTCTTGCTAGACTTATGAAATTATAACCAATTGTGACTTATCTTGTTGCATACTAGCATTTCGCCATGTAGAAACTACACCTGAGTTATGAGGATAGAAGGGTAATAAACCTCTCCCAAAAATTATGAGAGAAGTTCAAAGAATACGTGGTCCTAAGGATGCTTAATAAATCTGAAAAATCTGGTAAAAAAATTGAAAGAACGGTTTAGCCAAGAAAAATGAACAACTTCACTGTCAAGAGGTGAGTGCCAATGAGAATTGTGCTTCTAAAGTTGACCCTTAGGATTTATAGACCAAACTGAACCAAGTTGTGTTGACCTAGGAGACCAAAGTTGACCCAAAACTAACCGTTAACCCACTTTTGCCTTAGGCAAACATTGGTCAAACTTGAATTACTCGAGGAATTTAAAGAGTTGTGAACCCGTTTTCATACATAACATTAAATAATGAGGGAATGCATATTATGTACAAGTTGAATTGTATTCAAGGGGCTATAAATGTAACACCCCGAAGTTTTTAAAACGCACACAACTTGGAAATGAATTTTTAAAAATTATGAAATAAATGTAAAAAATATGTGGAAACATGTTTTAACTGACTATTATATGATATATAATGAAAATAAATTAATTTAGATGTTTAAAAAATAAGAAAAATGACAAAAATGCATGAGCAAAATAGGCACCAAGCTGGTGACCGCGGTCACCAGATCATGACCGCGGTCATCAGTGTAAAAACGTGAAAAAAAGAGAAAAAAGAGAAAAAAGAAGAAAAAACGAGGCACCACATTGGTGACCGCGGTCATCAGAGCAAAAATCTGAAAAAAAATTTGGGCAAAATGGTAACCGCGGTCCGTAAGGTGCCGACCGCGGTCATTACGCGAAATTTAAGCCGTTTTGAGCCCTAAATCTGTCATTTCACGCACAGACAGTTTCCGAGTTGAGCCAGAATTTCAGAGAGACGATCCAGAGCTGATTCAAGGGAGAGCTAAGGGTCTAAGGTAGGAATCTGAACTTTTAAATCGTTTTAGTTTCAATTCTATCGATTTATTCAGATTCTGGATA
>JAJIYU010008501.1:0-17918 GCA_030144865.1 Tinospora cordifolia | reverse complement strand
ACAAGAAGGGAAGATGGGAAGAGGTGCCAAGAAGAAGGCTTAGAGAAAACAAGAGAAAAATTCAACTCTTATTTTTGGAATGAATGAAATTGAGAGCCTAGGGGGGTTTATATAAGTTTTTCAAGGGAGAAAATTAGAAAGTTTTGTGTTCTTCTTTGAATAAAATACTTTATTTTTCCTTAATTTCGTACTTTCTAATTTTTAGAGCAAAATGAGAATTTTTCGAATTTCAGAAATAATTTTCAAAATTAGAAACCTATTTTTCAGAATTTTTAGATTTTTTTTCAAATTTTTCATTATTTTCTTCATATTTTAATTTCGATTTTATTTTGGTTCCTAAGATTTTCCTCGAGACACGCATACGGGTTTGATCTGGGTCGTTGGATTGATCTCGAATCAATCAACAGAAATTGGAGTCTCGATCTCGGCCGTTGGAGTTCGTCGAGCGCATCAATAGTTCGCGATATATCTAACACGACTTTGATCTGGTCCGTCGGATGATCCTCGATCACAGTGTGCGGATCTCAGTTCGCGATCAACGAACTCGCTTCTGGCCAAATGATCATCCTCAAGTTTCGTACGCAGATCTCTGGCCGTTTGATCTTGATGATCCAGTGCGCTCGTGCGTATGTGAGGTTCTGATCGTGGTCGTCAGATCGTGAGATCAGATTCTGGATCTACGATTCACAGTGTTTTTAAGTTTATTTTTGAATTTTCAGCCGAATTTCTTGCTTTCTTTTCGGATTTTCGCCAAATCTCGATCCCAATTGACTTTTTAATCCTGTTTTCATCAAAAATTTCACATATCCTTGTATATTTGGCTATGATATCCCATGTTATGCATTATATTCACATATTTTCTTTCAAAAATCCACTCAATTGATTTTTATTCCTCATTTGGGTAAACTATGACTTGCCAAATTCTCATTCGTCAATTCTGTATAATTTTCTAAGTAAAAATTCAAATTTCATATAAGCTTTTTGAGATGTTACATTCTTCATCTTTTTTGTGCTATTTTTTGCAATTTTAGCCATTTTTCATTCGAGAAACTAGCAAAATCGATGGTTTTGAGTTATGGTTTTGGCTATCCGACAAAGCTCTTGACTAGGCTAATGAGGAAGAACAACAAGCCACCTTGTATGGCAACACACAAGCCATGAGGATGGCCACGTGGCACTCTTTTTTGTCATGTAAGGATGCCTCAAACATGTAACAAAAACACAAGTTTGAGTAGTTTTCCTTTCTATTTCTGCAAGCTCTCTTCAACAGTCTGTTTCTTCCTCATCCCATGTCCATTTTCTTTGAACTTATGCTCTCTAGAAAGCTTTCACTCCCATCTACAACATTGTAGAAGCCATTGTCGAATCCCCCATCCATTAGAGACTGAAATGACCATAAAAGAGTGCCGTTTGACACTGTTACAGGCTGAAACTGCTGGGAGACAGTGTTAATCCAATCTTCAAGGGGCTAATTCCTAATCCATCCAAAGTCTATTTTTAAGGTAAAACACCTCGTTTTGTTCCTTGTCTTGAGTACTTTAATTTCATATTGAAGGAAATCGAAAACTGAAATCTTAAACATGTTTTATAAAGTACTAAAGTTGATTGGTTGATTAACTGTTACAACAGTTTCAGCAGAAGACAGTTCTTAGAAGCATTTTCAAGGCAACATTTAAAATAGCTAAAGACATCCATTTGAGCCACAACTTGAGGCATTTTAAACCTCACATTTGAGGTTATAAGGAGGTATAAACCCCAATCCCTAAGCCTATGTATTCATAGTTTTATATTCATGTAAAAATGCCTAGTTACATGTGGGAATTTGGTATTTAGACAAATTTTTAGAATTTTAGATTTATGCCACTATAAGAAATTGATGATACAACAACGTCAATTCGACAATGTGCATCAACGACCGTTCTAATAGAAGGCATAAAACAACGTTCATAAAATGTCTGTTGTAAAATCGCTTATGTAAAATATGTACAACAACATTCAACATGGGAACGTTGTTGAAAAGACCATTACAACGAGTATACGAACGTTGTTCTATATTATTACAACAATCGTAGTTGCTCGTTGTCGAATGATACCTTCTACAACATTCGTTAGTCGACTGTTGTTAAAAGAACGTAAGTTATTACAACATTCATTCGTGAACGTTGTCTATAGCCTTCTATAACAATGTTTTATTTGACCGTTGTAAACGTATTACGTTATATATATATACATACATACGTTATTCATATGTTATGCCTATATAATACCACTAATGTGTGAATAATAGTATAACCCGTGAATGGTGGTATAATGTAGGCATAACAGTTGAATAATGTGTGTATAAAGATGTAGGGATAACAATAGAATCATGCGTGAATAGTGGTATAATTTACGTATAACGCTAGAATAATGCACGTATAAAAATATAGGGATATGGATCGAATATTGCGTGAATAAGTTATATGGTATATATAATACATGAAATGTGGTATAATTTAAGAATAAGTATTGAATAATATGCATATAAAAATCTAGCGATAACAATTGAATAATTAATTTGTGAATATAACCAGTAAAATGTAATATAATGTAGGGATAAATATCGAATAATGCGTGTATAAAAATTTAGCGATAACGATCGAATAATGCATGAATAATGGTATAAATAACTAGTGAAATATTGTATCATGTAGGGATAAAGATCGATTAATGCCCGTATAAAAATCTAGCGATAACGATCGAATAATGCGTGAATAATTGTATATATAACCTGCGAAACGTCGTATAATGTAGGGATAAAAATTGAATAATGCGCGTATAACCATATAAAGATAACGATCGAATAATGCGTGTCTGATGATATATATAACCCATAAAATATAGTATAATATAGGAATAAAGATCAAATAATGTGTGTATAAAAATTAAGCGATAACAATCAAAGAATGCGTGAATAATTGTATATATAACCCATGAAATGTGGTATAATGTAGGGATAAAAATTGAATAATTCACCTATAAACATTTAGCGATAATGATCGAATAATGCACGTATAAAAATTGTTCTGTTGGTCAATATACCTTACGAAAAATGTGTGAATAATTAATAGTATAACCTAGGTATATCATGTGAATAATATGTGTATAAAAAGAACATCTTTCAATTGCCTGAATGATGCGTAAATATATGTATAATGTAAGTATAACATATGAATAAAACATGAATAATCCAACCAATACAAATGAATAACGCGCAAATAATAGTAGAATAATGTATGTCTAACAAACCAACCGAGAATAATTCTTTAATAGTAGAATAATGTAGGTATCACGACCGAATAATATAGGTATATATATTTTTCGTTTGGTTAATATACCTTACGAATAATGAGTGAATAGTGGTATAATCAAAGCATACTATATGAATAATGCGTGTATAATATTTAATCGTTCAATTGCGTGAATATGAATAAAATACATTTAACTTTAAGAATAATGTATGTATAAAACTGAGATTAGTACTTCAAAATGGATTACTTGTATCATTTTCGAATAAAACCAGTATAACAAAGTTCATATATGAATAACATTATTCATAGATGATTCCAAAATAAAACAATTTGCCCCAAAAGACAAAATAAAATGAAAAAATTCAAATGAAAAATAGTTGAGATTGTTATAAATAAACCATAATCATGTTCAAATGATACATATTTGAAATATAAAAAATGATATTACACATTGTCCTTGAAAAACTACGATGCAAGATATGATAGCCTAACTTCTTCCATTCTTCACTTCTTTAAGACCCACTATGATTGGATCTTACAGTCAACATTGAATCGACCTGATCTTTCATCGTCACTCTTGGTGCCTTCATTCTGCTTCATTCTACCATGCAAGTACAAATTAACAACCACTCTTTTCCTATAGCTTATTGCATAAAAAACAGGTGAAATTTCTTTTTCGGTGGCAAAACAATTAGCAAAATAAAACATGAACATTTCACAATCACACTCATCTTGCTCGGGTAGATTATCAACCACGTGCACCTTAAATGGCTCTTCCCCTGGTTTATCCTTTCGGTCAACTTTCGATTCGTAAAATCCAATCATCTTGAGATTAAATCGCCTCCATTGACGCAGCGTCAACAGTAGGAGTACGTAGGGAATTGTAAAACATATATGCAACTCTCGTGAATGCTGATGCAACCGAGGATCTAGTGCAATGCAGCCACAACATTAATAGGAAAAATGACATAGTCAACATCAAACCATGGAGTATTGTAGTACATGTAGTGCCCTAGTATATACTCCATAATTACCATCTCATCCCCTAACACAGATGCATCCTTCTCTTCTCTGAATATTCTATAAATAGATTGGAACTTTTGATCGAAAAAGTTGTCTGTCATTGTACACTTGATCTTAATCGATTCGTTATACTTGCTTTTCTTGCGCAAGTAATAGAACATCACATCTACATGCTGTCAATACAAAATTTCTAAATTACAATAAAAGATTTGGGTCATGAATAAAAATTGTATAAACATGAAACATTCAAAACATAATAAGTATGTTGTTTGTATAACATCTCATTATACTGAAATAGTAAACATAACAGAGTTTAAGAATATGGTATAATATGTATACAAACCAAAATAACATATTTTAAGGACATGGAATATATAGGTGAAATTGATATCATATCAGTATAATATATGTATACAGACATTACAAAGTGTCCAAAACCCTATATTTTGGTATTATGTTGGTATATTATCAGTATAATATCTGTAAACAATAATATCAAGTGCAAAAATTAAACTTACAGAGGAGGAGATAGGCTGGCCTGGGGTGATCAACGTGTAAAACCATTCTTTATTGGTGACATCAACGATTGAAGAATCAAACACTGGATTCAAATTATTCTGACGATCATGGTATACTTTATTTGACCTAAATATTGTGATAGATGTTAATATCAATGTATTATAAATAACAACAATATTCAGAATGCAAACTTGATCTCTAAGAAAACTTACTTCGAGCGCTTCAGCCGACCCTTTTGAATCCACTCATCAAACTTAGCTACAATACTGCTGTCTATATCTTCAAGTAGACAAATGTCTAAAGGGGATAGCCGTCCCTTCACAATTTTCTTTCCTTTATATTTATCTCCAGCGGGACGCCTCCCCCTTTTATTAACTATAAGAGGTGGAAGAAGTGGAGCGTGATCTTCAGTAGAGATGGCTAAAGTCGCAACGTTGACGACCGACTCAACAATTTCATTAATCGTGGTTTCTCCTTCACATTCAACAGGTGCATGATATTTCGATTCATCCTTGTCAGCAACTTGGGTCATTGAAACTAAATGAGAAATGTCCTAAAAGTAGATAAATTAAGGACAATTAGATTCATAAAAACTACAAAAGCATAATCTTGAATTAATAAAAGAACTGTATTCATGATCTTACCAGGATTGATGATTTTTTCTTCCTTCTTTCACCTTCAATTATTGTTGAGTCGGCCTTTAACATGAAAATGTACAATATTAATAGATAATGAAAATAAATCTAAATGACAAATCATAATCCAAATAAAGTGTTAAAAATTACCTTACTCTTTTTGTCGCTATCACTAACAATCTCTTGCAATGCTGTCAAACTCTAGCATGCAGCTTCGACATCAGTACATTTTTCCCTACTAGCAGATTCTTTTTTACTGTCTTTTGCTTTATTTATATCATCTTTCTACATGAATAATGAAAAATCTAGTAAGCCAAATGAATGTATACAGTTGGTATAACATCAATATACACAAGCAAACAGTAGATAACAGCAAGCATATAGTATATAATATATTATACTCATGGTATAATATAGATATATAAATTGTATACTACTATCATATCATTGGTTTTGAAGTTTGGAACATTTACCTTCTGCAATAAGGATTTTAGATAATTAATTTTTTCAAAAATCTTATCAAAACCCTCTTTCAACTTTATTTTGATCTCGTTACAACAATTGCACTGCCTTCCAGGCATACTCATGGTTGCGATAGATTTATTTACAGGAATATTACCGCTAATAGGTTTATTTATAGGAGGAAACAAAAGAACTTTTGGGGGATCAACAAAATCATCGTCTGGAAATTAATGTTGGCCCCCATCTTGTTCTGCAATCAAGCCATCCATATTTAACTGCAGTAAAAAATTCAGGATGAATAATGAGGGGATAAACGAATAATGCGCGCATATATATATGTAATGCGTTGCGTGTGAATAACGGTATAATGCGAGAACAAGTTCTTAATAATGCTGGGATAAAAGAATAATGCGCGCATATATATATATTCATATTCACACATGATTCATATGTCATTCTCAAACTTTCGCACCAAGCAACCAAACAATTTTTATACCCGCATACCTATGAAATTATTATCACATGATATAGCTATTCGCTTGCATTATACATAGATTATTCATTTGTTATACTCACATTATTCAGCCATAAATAAAGTACACACACACACACACACACACACACACACATATATATATGTCATGACTCGTGTTTTGATATACAAAAATTTTTGGGTCTGATATATGTATTTTCAAGAATTTCAATAGAAATGCATGGATTTACCAAAATTTTTTTTCAATTTTATATTATTTATTGGAGAAAATGGGAATAATTGGGAAAAATATGATTTTGAAGAAAAAATACATGGAATTATGAAGAAAATGTAATTTTTGGATAAAAATAATTTTTAGGATTGATTATTAAATTTTTGAAATAATTATAGAATTTTTAGAGTAATTAATGAAATTTTCGGGAAGAAAATGTAATTTTTGGTGAATTATCCAATTTTTGAGAAAATAATTGTATAAATAATGGGAAATGATATATAATGGAGAGTTTTGATGAGAAATGATGATTACATGATTTTTGATAATTTTAGAAAAAATGCAAAATTTGAATATATGTAGTTCAATGTACAAAAGAAAAGGGGCAAAGAATTAATTAAAAAAAAGGAGAAGGCAAATGGCTGCCCAAAAACACAGGCCGGGTGCATCGGCCCAGGCCTGTGTGGGCTAGGCGAGAGGTGCATGGGCCTCTCGGCCCGTGTGAGTCGGGCCCAAGCGTGCCCAGTGCCTGGGCTTGGTGCCTGGGAATTTTCTAGCTATTTTTGTCAGTTTTTGCCGCATTTTCCAGCTGAAAACCATGGGATTACATGGTTTTGAAGCTCATTATTTGACCATCCCATCCCACCTCATGAGCAAGCCAATGGGTAGTGCCAACTACGCATCATGCATGGAGACTTGAGAGCCACGTGGGTGGCCACGTGTCAACTTATTTGCCATGCAAACACCTCCCTCCATGCAACAAAACCACCATTCTAGCTGAAAATTCTAGATTTTCAGAAATTTTCTTCTATCTTCCAGAGCCTGTAACTTCTTCGTTTGACTTTTGTTTTGAGTGTTCTAAGGCTCTTTGGACCACCTACGAAGTTCCACAAGCAGTTCACTGAATCTCGGAACCATTTGAAGCTAAAACCACTGAGAAAAGGGGTTGTTCATCGTGTTCAAACCCAGAAAACAGAAAAATCTGTGTTGAAGCCACCTTTGGAGCTTCGATTCCTAGGCCATTTCAGATCCGTTTTGGAGGTATAATAGCTCGTTTTAAACTTTTTAGCATCTACTTTAACTTTTATTTTATAAAAAATAGCAAATAAACTCTAAAAATGCATCAAAAATAGGGCTGGAGTGGGTTGCTTGCCAACTGTGACAACACTTTTGTAGGAAGGTTGTATTGGAGGGGAACTTTGAACCACCATTTGAAGTGGATAGGAATATCGGATCAGGCCGAGGTTTGGAGTGGTTGAAGCTCACATTAGGGACTACAGGAAGGTATAAAGTTCGAACCATAACCCTCTGTGTACATGATTTACCATGCTTACCAATATGCCCTGTTAGTTAGAATTCTAGGACTTAGTAAATTTTCTAAAAAGTTTCCTTAGGTTGCTATGTTGGAACTTGCAATTGAGAGTGGTTAGGGTTATGCTTGCTTACTATTTTGAACGAAACCTAGTGAATTAGTGTTATGGGATCTGAGAACCCTTAAAACTAGTAGAGGAAAGCCTCCGATCAATGTTGGAGAGGAGAAATTAGGCACTTAAGAAGCTTAGAAAAAACTGGGAAATTGAAAATCTGTTTTAAGACTGAAATGTAAATAATCAATCGAGTGACCAAAATGATTATTTTGGGCTGAAATTTGGTGAAATGGTCACGGGATATGTCTAGAATATACATGCCAATTTTAGAACATTCTGAGTTTGAAAGGTAGGTCAATTGAAGCACTTAGTGACTGCCTGTTACATGCAGTTCGGGTAAACCAAATGTCCTAATATCACCATTGGAAAACAAATCAAACGAGATTCAAAAATTGTGAAATAAAATCTGGTAACTTTTTGGGAAAAATAGATCAAATTGAAAATTTTTATATAAATCCAACCGTTGGATTGACCATAGAAAATTTACTACGCCAAGAGGAAATGTGAACCCAGAAATTCCTGTGATTCAACTGAAAAATTCTGAAAGTGAATTTAATTACCAAACCTCAATGTTTTGAGCTGAAATTTCATGAAGAGATTCCTAAATATGTCTAGTATATTCATACCGAATTTCAGAGCATTTTGATATGGATCAGTGGGTCAAATTAGGCAACAGTCATTGCTTATCATATAGAATTCGAGAACACACAGGCCCTGATATCTCAATTAAAAACACTATCAAATGGAGTCCTAAAGTCATGATTTAAAATTTTGGGGAACATTTAAGGAATCTAGAATAGATCTGCAAAATTTGGCACAAATCTCATGTATGGATTACCCACAGAAAAATCGGCAAACTCTCTGCGCAAGAGAGCAAAGAACCCGAAACTTGGTTAAGTGTTGGGATTTTGACCCAATTTGGGCACAAATTGACAAAAAGTGACTAGGATGACCACATTGACCAAAGTTGACTAGGTTTGACCGATCGATCAAAACGACTTGGGTTAATCAAAATTGAGTAGGGACAGTGAGATTAGAGATTAGGCCGCTGCATGAATAGGACTAAGATTGAGTTTAATTGATGCAGATTCGAGAGAGTACTACAGGACTGAGCTGGCTGTCGACGAGACATCGGTGTGTAGGGCACAAGGTGAGTAGTTTGACTCAGGTGTTTTCTTTAACTTTTATTCCTTGCATAAAACTTGTATGAAATGACATGATTTAAATGCTTTCACAAGATTTAGATACATTTGATTGGTTTTGAGATTGATAGATGTGGATTGATAGTGAGACCATAGGCTTGAGGGCCAAGCATCGGGGTCAGGGTACTTGATGTTATTGTGATAGAGTCATGGTTCGAGTGCTAGGGGTTAGGGCATATGATTAGTGGGCCTAGCTCACGAACCCGCTCGAGTCATGGCACTCGAGGACCGAGCGAGGGGTTAGGGTATTTGCGAAGTACGCCTAGCTCACGACCCGCTCGAGTGGCCAGTACGCTTGACTCATTCATCGCTCGAGCGACGACCATAGGTTGTGTTTGTGAAGTTAACCTAGCCTGGATATGATTTTAACTGGCATGGGTTTGAGATGATTTTTGAAATTGTTGCACTGTTTATAATTGTTTTCATACTATGCCATGCTTCCGAATGCCATATCATTTTTACTACTCATGCATACATACATTGTTTTGAAGTATTGGTTATGGTTGACATGTTGATCTTTCTACTCACTAAGCCACGAGGATTTTAGGCTCGCTAGTCTATCACTATTTCAGGTTCTTCAGTGGCTGATAAAGGGAAAGGCATGGTGATCGCCTGACTCCCTGACGACTCCTGTCCCCTTTCTTTTGGTCTTTTGAGTTAGAGGTTGGTCACTCCTTGTTTGTGTATAGGTGGTGATTTATCTAATTTGGACAAAACTAATATGTAATGAAATGCTTCCGCTTGTATGTTTCTTACTTTTTCTTTTAAGTGTTCTGATTATTCTGATATCGTCTGTTATTTGAGATTAGAAAGGGCTTAACAGTGGTTGGGTGAACTCGAAGTGGTGAGCGAGTTCGTCGGGCCATTGTGTCTGTTGGGCCGCCGTTCGCTTAGATAAGGGGTTCCAACAAGACTTGGTATTAGAACCCTAGGTTCAAAGGAATTGAAAGAAAAACACTAATAAGTGGAAAACCTAGACGATATCAGAATGATTGCAAAAGTAAGCGAGTCATCGAATAAAGAAGAGAAGACTAGCAAACATAAAATGTGCCTTGAATAGAACATAAAATGATAGTGAACTATTAGAGTCCTGTCTATTTTGAATGTATGAATAACCAACAATCCAATTTCAACTGCAGATAAATATGCTACCTCGGCGTGGTAGAGCACCACCTAGGCGGGGCAGACCACCGCTCAAGCCTAGGGAGCCGACACCACCACCACCCCCTCTTATTCAGCCTGAGCTAAACCAGATACAGATACTCGAGGCAGTGATTAGGGCCTCTAATGAGCCTGCTCAGGCCCAGACAGCCTTGCTCATGGAGAGGCTAGACCGATTGGAGGCTGAGAGCTGAGCCAACATTGCAGCCTGCCCCACCTGTGCCCTCGACTACTGAGCCACTAGCTAGGCTGATAGTAGCACCTGTAGCCCCAACACAGGATAGACAGGGAGACGAGAGAGCCCATGCCCGACTCCTCAGGAGCTTCATGAGTTTACACTTTGAGAAGTTCAGATGCGACAGAGGATTGGTTGCTGAACATGGAGAAGAATGGTGAGAACTTGAGACTATCAAAAGCAGATTAGGTTCTTTTTTAGCCCACATGCTAGAGAGTGAGGCTGCTAGATGGTGGTGTTCTACCAGGAGTATTGAGGGCCCGATCACCTCATGGGCCAGGTTCAAAGAGTTGTTTCGAGAGGCTTACATTCCTGAGACTGAGAGGGAACGTAAGAAGGTGGAGTTTCTGAGCCTACGCAAGGAGACCATGATCGTGTGAGAGTATACACATTGGTTCCTACAGCTGGAGGCTTATGCACCTGGGTTGATTACTAACCAGAGAAAGAGAGAGCCGAATTCTATCAGCGAGGGTTGAGGGTCACCATCAGGCAGGCGACTTCCACATCTAGGGCCCGGACTTTAGAGGAGATCTAGAGGGAGGCCCTGCGATATGAGATGGATGGTCTAGATGATCTCCCTAGATTTCTACAGCATCTGGCAGTACCCCTCCGCCGTAGCCACAACAGCAGGCCACATCGCAGGCTCAGCCATCACACAGAAGTGGGTCTAAAGGTTATAGGGGCTATGGTCGCTTCCAGAGGCAGAGGAAGAGGAAGTATCATTAGGCACAGTCAAGTGGCACCCCTAGCCAGACCGCCACCTAGGCAGTAGCACTTGCAGCAACTCCCGTGCAGGCACACCCACCAGCAGAGTAGCAGAACACATTTTCAAGGGTTGAGGCAGGGGTCGTGGTAGAGGCGGTGGGCAGAGTTAGAGCTATCAGGGAGGACATAGACCGCCCTTTATATGTTATCAGTGACAGGTTGGGCACAAGAAAGCTGAGTGTCTGACTCTTATTGGTGGTCCTAGTTCTTCTGCCTCGATTATCAAAGATAGAACACAGGCCATCACCCAGCCTAACCTTGATTCGACGAGGACTTTGGTGGAAGGTACTGTCTTGCTTTGTGATTCGTCTATTTATGTATTGATTGATGCTGGTTCTACTTTGTCCTTCATTTCTGGATGTGCCATAGATAGATTGAGACTTGGACCAGTTAGAGCTCCTATTTGGTTGATGTTGAACATTGCTGCCGAGGAACGCATCTACCCCAACATGATTTGTGAGAGATGTGTACTTAGGTTAAGAGATTTTGACACTATAGTAGACCTTCGAGTATTGGAGTTTCTCGAGTTTGATGCCATACTTAGTATGACTGGCTGGCTGCATACCACACATATGTTGACTGCTTTGCCAAGAGGGTTGTATTTCAGATTCTAGGTCAACCTACTGTTGTCTTCCAGGGTAGGGCTTCAGATAGGCAGAGTACCCAGGGCCAATTGGTGACGCAGCATGAGATTGATACTTTAGCTGGTTTGACGACCATAGATGAGACACTTGCACGACCATCTATTGATGAGATCCCAATTGTCAGAGACTTCCCTGACGTGTTCTTGAGGATCTGCCTGGCTTGCCCCCTAAGCAAGAGATTGACTTTATTATCGAGATCATTCCAGGGACACGACCTGTATCGAATCCTCCTTACTGCATGACGCCTAAGGAACTGTAGGAATTGAAGGTCCAGTTGGAGGAGTTGTTGAGCAAGGGTTTTATTTCCCCTAGTGTGTCACCTTGGGGCACTTCAGTATTATTTTTGAAGAAGGATGGGAGTCTTCGCCTATGTATTGACTACCGATAGCTGAATAAGGTGACGATCAAGAACAAATATCCCTTCCCACATATCGACGACTTATTTGACCAGCTTAGAGGTGCCAAGGTATTTTTGAAGATTGATCTGAGATCTGAGTACTATCAGCTGAGAGTTAGGGAGGAAGATGTGCCGAAGACTGCGTTCCGCACTAGATATGGGCACTATGAGTTCTTGGTCATGCCGTTCGGTATGAAAAATGCCCCAGCCATGTTTATGGACCTCATGTAGAGAGTGTTCTGGCCATACCTCGACACTTTTGTGATTATGTTCATCGATGACATCTTGATCTATTTAAGGTTCCACGAAGAGCATACCAAACACCTAAAGATCACACTGCAGACTTTGAGAGAGCATAGATTATATGCTAAGTTCAACAAATGCGAGTTTTGGCTATCAGAGGTTCGATTTTTGGGCCACATGGTTAGAGCTGAGGGTATCTCTGTAGACCCCACCAAGGTCGAGGCAGTTATTAGTTGGCCGAGACCTACCACAGTGACGGAGATCTATAGCTTCTTGGGTTTAGCAGGCTATTATCGCCATTTCATCTAGAACTTCTCAAGGATTGCAGCCTCAATGATGAAGCTAACAAAAAAAGATACTCCTTTTGTACGGACTGATAGGTGCGAGTAAGCCTTTCTTGAGCTTAAGCAGAGATTGACATTGACTCTAGTACTAGTATTGCCAGAGCTCGGCCAAGAGCTGACCATATATACTGATGCATCACAGATAGGCTTGGGCTGTGCATTGATGTAGGATGATAGAGTAGTAGCTTTTGCTTCTCGACGATTGAGGGATAATGAGAAGAACTACCCTGTACATGACTTAGAGCTGGCAGCGATAGTATTCGCACCTAAGATCTGGCGACGTTACCTCTATGAAGAACATTTCACGCTCTATTCAAATCATGAGAGCCTCAGGTATTTGTTCTCGCAGAAGGATCTGAACATGAGGCAGAGGCGATGGATGGAGCTGTTGAAGGATTATGATTTCACTATTGAGTACCACCCGGGGAAGGCCAATGTAGTGGCTGACGCTTTGAGTAGGAAACGGGTCGAGACTGCATACATTGCGAGACATATGTACCATGAGTGGATGATGCTTGATTTTGCCTCGATTATGAGTATCCATGAGTCATCTACTGATGCTAGAGTCAGTGCATAGATTACAGCCCAGCCAGTTCAGATGTAGGAGATCACAGAGGGACAACCTCGTGATACCGACTATGATATGTTCAGGGCTTGGGTAGATGACGCTTCTCGAAGAGAGTGCTCATTGGATTCACGAGGTGCACTGAGGTTCAGGGGACGGCTATGTGTACCAGACGATGCTAGCCTGAGACGTAGTGTGCTCGAGGAGCTACACCGATCGAGATATGTTATTCATCTGGGTGCCAATAAGATGTACCAAGATGCTAAACACATATATTGATGGCCCAGGATGAAAAGGGTCAAAGCGGTCTTCATTCAGAGATTTGACACATGCCAACAGGTTAAGGCTGAGCACCAGAGACCCGGTGGATCCTTACAACCCTTGTCTATACCGGAGTGCAAGTGGGAGCACATCACCATGGACTTCGTTACAAGACTACACCATACACAACGGAGACATGACGCTATTTGGGTAGTTGAGGACTGTTTGACGGAGTTTGCTCACTTTTTCCTATGCATACTAAAGATTTAGTGGAGCGATTGAGCAGACTCTATATTAGGGAGATTTTGAGGTTCCATGGGGTTCCCCTATCCATTGTGTTTGATAGAGATGCAAGGTTCACGTTTCAATTTTGGCAGGCATTGCAAACTCAGTTAGGGACGAGGGTGAAGCTAAGTACAACATTCCATCCATAGATTGATGGCCAGTTTGAACATGTGATTCAGATCCTTGAGGATATGCTACGGTCTTGCATTTTGGATTTTGGTGGTAGTTGGGAGGATCACTTAGCTCTATGTGAGTTTGCTTATAATAACAGTTACCAATCGAGCATTAGGATGGCACTGTTTGAGGTGTTATATGGTTGACCATGCAGGTCCCCCGCCTATTGGGCCGAGACAGGTGACAGAGCAGTCTTGCCCTTGCCTTCATATTGGAGCAGAATGAGAAGATACAGAGGATTAGGCAGAATATGAAGGTCGCTTAGGACCAACAGAAGAGTTATGCGGATAATCGGAGAAGGGTCCTTGAATTTGATATTGGTGACCATGTCCTCCTCCGCATTTCACCTCACAAGGGGCAAACACGATTTAGGATTTCAGGGAAGCTCGCATCGAGATTTATTGGGCCTTTGAAGATCCTTGAGAGGATGGGCCCTCTTGCTTATCGACTGGGGTTATCGCCACAACTATCGGGTGTGCATAATGTATTCCATGTTTCTATGTTGAGGAAATATCACCCCGATCCCTCGCATGTTATTGATTAGAGGCATATTGAGCTGCGAGAGGACTGTGCTTTTGATGAGATGCCTATGGCCATTATAGATCGAGCTATGAAGAGGTTGCGCAACAAGTAAATACCGATTGTATGAGTGCGCTGACAGTTTCATGGTGCTGAGCAAGATACATGGGAGACTGAGGATTTGATGATCCGCCACTACCCTGAGCTGATGAGTGTTGCTTCTTGACTTATATTATCCATATCACTGTAAATTTCGAGGACAAAATTTCTTATAAGGAGGGGAGGTTGTGACGACCCGTGTTTTGATATACAAAAATTTTTGGGTCCGATATATGTATTTTCAAGAATTTCAACAAAAATGCATGGATTTACCTAAAATTTTTCTCAATTTTATATTATTTATTGGAGAAAATATGATTTTGAAGAGAAAATACATAAAATTATGAGAAAAATGTAATTTTTAGAGAGAAATGATTTTTAGGATTGATTATTGAATTTTTGGAATAATTATAAAATTTTTAGAGTAGTTAATGTAATTTTTGGGAAGAAGATGTAATTTTTGGTGAATTATCCAATTTTTGAAAAAATAATTGTATAAATAATGAGAAATGATGTATAATGGAGAGTTTTGATAATAAATGATGATTAAATGATTTTTGAAAAAAAATGTAAAATTTAAATATATGTATGTCAATGTACAAAAGAAAAGGGGGAAAAGAATTGGTAAAAAAAAAAAAAGAGAGGCCAAATGGCTGCCCAGCCACATGGGCTGGGCGTGTCGGCCCAGGCCTTGTGGGCTGGGCGAGAGGCGCACGGGCCAGGAGGCTCGTGCAGGCCACCTAGGCGCACGGGCCTCTCGGCCCGTGTGGGTCGGGTCCAGGGCGCCTGGTAGCGCAGGCGCTCCTCTTCTTCTTCCTTCCGAATTTTCCAGCTATTTTTGTCAATTTTTGTTGCGCTTTCCAGCTGAAAATCGTGGGATTACATAGTTTTAAAGCTCGTGGTTTGGCCATCCCATCCCACCTCATGAGCAAGCCAATGGATAGTGTCAATTAGGCATCACGCATGAAAACTTGAGAGCCACATGGGTGGCCACATGTCACCTTATTTGCCATGCAAACACACCCCCTCCATGCAACAAAACCACCATTGTAGCTGAAAATTCCAGATTTTCAGAATTTTCTTTTATCTTCGAGAGCCTATAACTTCTTTGTTTGACCTCTGTTTTGAGTGTTCTAAGGCTCTTTGGACCACCTACGAAGTTCCACAAGCAGTTTGCTGAATCTCGAAACCATTTGAAGCTAAAATTGCTAAGAAAAGGGGTTATTCATCATGTTCAAACCCAGAAAATAGAAAAATCTGTGTTGAAGCCACCTTTGGAGCTTCAATTCCTAGGCCATTTCAGGTCTGTTTTGGAGGTATAATAGCTCGTTTTAAACTTTTTAGCATCTACTTTAACTTTTATTTTATAGAAAATAGCAAATAAACTCTAGAAATGTGTCAAAAATAGGGCTGAAGTGGGTTGCTCGCCAACCGTGACAACACTTTTGCAGGAAGGTTGTATTGGAGGGGAACTTTGAAGCACCATTTGAAGTGGATAGGAATATTGGATTAGGCCGAGGTTTGGAGTGGTTGAAGCTCACATTAAGGACTACAAGAAGGTATAACGTTCAAACCATAACCCTTTGTGCACATGATTTACCATGCTTACCAATATGTCCTATTAGTTAGAATTCTAGGACTTAGTAAATTTTCTGAAAAATTTCCTTAGGTTGCTATGTTGGAGCATGTAATTGAGAGTGGTTAGGATTATGCTTGCTTACTATTTTGAACGAAACCTAGTGAATTAGTGTTATGGGATCTAAGAACCCTTTAAACCAGCAAAGGAAAACCTCTGATCAATGTTGTAGAGAGGAAAAATTAGGCACTTAAGGAGGTTAGAAAAAACTGGGGAATTGAAAATCTATTTTAAGACTAAAATGTAAAGTGTCAATTGAGTGACCAAAAATAATTACTTTGGGCTAAAATTTGGCGAAAAGGTCAAGGGATATGTCTAGAATATACATGCCAAATTTTAGAACATTCTGAGTTTGGAAGGTAGGTCAATTGGAGCACTTAGTAACTGCCTGTCACATGCAGTTTGGGGAAACCAAATGTCCTAATATCACCATTAGAAAACATATCAAACAAGGTCCAAAAATTGTGAAATATAATTCTGGTAACTTTTCGGGAATAATAGATCAAAGATGAATAATTTTACATAAATCCAACAGTTGGATTGATCACAGGAAATTTGAAAAATTTATTGCACCGATAGGAAATGTGAACATAGAAATTCCTGTGATTTAGCTGATAATTCTGAAAGTGAATTAAATGACCAAACCTCAGTGTTTTAAGCTAAAATGTGGTGGAGAGATTCCTAAGTATGTCTAGTATATGCATACCAAATTCTAGAGCATTCCGATATGGATAAGTAAGTTAAATTATGCAAATAGTCACTGCCTGTCACATAGAATCTGAGAACACACAGACCCTGATATCTCAATTAAAAACATTATCAAACGGAGTCCTAAAAATTGTGATTTAAAATTCTGGGGTCCAGAACAGATCTACAAAATTTGGCACAAATCTGATGTACAGATCACCCACAGAAAAATCGGCAAGCTCGCTGCACAAGAGAGCAAAGAACCCAAAACTTGGCTAAGTGTTGGGATTTTAACCCAATTTGGGCACAAATTTACCAAAAGTGACTAGGATGACCACATTGACCAAAGTTGACTAGAGTTGACCATGTTTGACCAATTGATTGAAACGACTCGAGTCAATCGAAACCGAGTAGGGACAGTGAGATTAAAGAACAGGCCACTACATGAATAGAATTGAGATTGAGTTTAATTGATGCAGATTCGAGAGAGTACTAGGGATTGGGCCGGTTGTCGACGGGACATCGATGCACAGGGTCCAAGGTGAGTAGTTTGACTCAGGTGTTTTCTTTGACTTTTTTTCCTTGCATAAAACTTGTATGAAATGAAATGGTTTAAATGGTTTCACAAGATTTAGATAAAT
>JAJIYU010008500.1:0-17920 GCA_030144865.1 Tinospora cordifolia | reverse complement strand
CTTACAATTTACAGGTCATAACACATTCACTAATCTCAACCACTTTGAATCAGTAGCATGCAACATTAAGAACATGTCTATCATTCCATCAATATTCTGCTACATTCTGAACAACATAAGGAATTTGCTATAGTACCCTACAATCATGGCATATTTGCATGAATAACAAGACACATCCATAAGAGTTCAAGGTCAAGTCTTTATACCTTTATGAAACCTCTATTATGGAGTCTACAATGCCTCTGGTTCCAGCCCGAAAGGGTGCTTTAAAGTGTCCCAAATATAGCTCTTGTTCTGGTCTCAACCTCCTTCTGTCGACATTGTTGCAACAGTAAGTCACACAGTGAATACCAGAGACTCACAAGACGTATTCAAAATTCTAATATGCAATTTCTACCACTTGGACACTTGAATACACTTCATGAGAGGTAAAGTGAAGAGTTTCACCTGAGGGACGAGTCTGGATTAGTCCAGGTATGAGCTTTCCCAAGGTTGCGCTAACTGTTTCTGTTACATAGTTGCAACAGTGAGCAAACAGCCAACTTCAAGGGTCCTAAAATCATGTATAAGACCCTATTTTTCATTCTCTAACTCTTGGAGATCAAAGTATATACGAAAATGAAAGGAGTGAACCATTTTACCTTCAAAAAGAAACTGGAAATGGCCTAGGTCCAAGGCTTCAAAAGTGGTTCCAACACACACTTTCTGGTTTTTGTGGGTTTAAGTAGTGTAGACAACCCTCTTCTTGATGTTTTTTTACTTCAAACGGCTCCAAGATTGGGCAAACCACTTGTAGGATCTTGTAGGTGGTGGTACAAGCTTCAAATCAAGCTATAGTCTACAGGATTTGGTGGAGAATTGAAGAAGTTCTGAGCTTGGAAAGTTGGTTACAGAATCTGAAAATTCTGTGTTTGAGCTCAAGAATACCCTTTTTGTTGCACGAGGATGCTTGCTTGGCAAGGGTGTTGATGACATGTGGCATCCAGGTGGCACTTAACATCACATGTTGGATGCCCAGTTGGCAGCCTTCATTGGCCAAATTAGAGGCCATGAAGTGATGGCAAAACCATGAGTTACAAATACCATGGGTTCCTATGGTTTGGTAGTTGGAAAATGGCAAAAATACCCAAAATTCGTTTAAATTTCGATCAAAAATCTCCAAAAATGCACAAAATCAGTCAAAAAGAGGGGGCCTGCTTGTGGACTCGGCGCATGGGCCGGCCAGCATGGACTGGCCCATGTTGGGCCTCAAGGCGCGCGGGCTCAAGCCCACGCTTGTTTGTGCGCTCGGGTCGAGCCAGGGGCCCGACCACGTTCGGCCCTTGCGCCAGCCCTAGCCCGAAATTTTTTTTTCCCTTTTTATCTTTTACATATATATATGTGTTATATATCGAAATTTCACATTATTTTCCTCTAAATTATTAAATTGTCTAATTCATCATTTTTCATAAAAATACTAACATTATACACCATTTCATCATTTATTTAATTATTTTCTCCAAAAATTGAATAATTTCCCCAAAAATCATATTTTTCACCCAAAAATTACATTTATCATTCTAAAAATCCGATAATTGCTCCAAAAATTCATAAATTAATCTCATAAATTATTTTCCTCAAGAAAACACATTTTCCTAATATTTCCATGTATTTTCTCCTTAAAATTGCATTTCCTCGAATTATTTATATTTTCCTTAATAATTAATCTGAAATTGGAAAAAATTAGGAAAAATTTTGTATTTTCTCATTAAAATTCTAGAAAATACATGGAGTACATAAATGTCGGATCTGTCAATCTGATGTCAAAAATGTGGGTCGTCACACTTTTGATTATGGTGCAGATTAAATTTACAAATTTTGGGTTGAAGAAAAGATTGACACTCGTAATATGAAAAAAAAAAATTATTGAAAAAATATAACGTGACATACTTACTTTTTTTTTGTATATTTACATAAGTAATTTTGTTATTGTGCATGTAGTCTTAGATTTCATTTCGTATGTTGATATATATATATATATATATATACTAGAACATTTAAGTATTATAATATGCATTTAATTTTGTATTAATGATGTACATGAGTTAGAAACTTTGGATTATATTATGTTATACAAATTTTTAAAGTAGTGTAGATTATTTAAATTTGATATAAACATTAGAATTTCAAAAGAAAAAAAAAGAATAATAAATGGCAACATTAAAACATTTTATTGTTAAAATAATTTTTTTACAACATTCATATGTATGTTGTAAATGCCACGAGAGAATATACATTGAGAATGTAGTAATAGCTTACTATGATGTTTAAAACACATGTTATAAAATATAAATGCAACATTCACAATGCATATTGTGAATGTGATTACAATGATCATAATACATGTCATAAAATTAATTACGACATATAATTGCATGTTGTAAAAATGTACAACATCATTCATTGTATGTCATAAAAATTTAATTACAAGGACCCATAATACATGTTGAATACAATGACCTTTTAACGGCATATTGATCTACTACACACGCTTGCAAGCCGTCGTATGGCTAAGATGACTATATGTTGTCATAGACCAAATTGCTTGTAGTGGTACAAAGGTAAAAGTTTATAGTATTCCTTTGTCTAGTAGACAAAATCCTTTTTTTAGTAGAGAGATGATTCATTTAGTGATCTTGTACTTTTATTATTATGAGACATTTAAGTTTTTTCCTTAACAAGATTGAATTACGGAAGAGTCACAAATGGGAGTTTTGTCAAAGATTAGGTCTTCCATTATATATATGTATGGCTTGCCCATCACTATCCAAAGATAGGGCCTTTTTAATCAATTGTTTAGGAAGCTTTCGCTTTTATGGGACCTTCATCATTCTCCAAATGGATGCCTCATTAGTGACATGACAAGTGATAGAGGTGCATACCTCAATCTCAATAGTTCCTTGACCTATGACACAGGGTTTTCTTGGCCCATATTATGTCCAAGAGGGACGTAAATTGGATTTAGTAGTTTTTTCAACCACAAACAACAATTAATACAATTGTATTAAGTAAAGCAAGTAGCAAACAAATTAAAGTGAAAAAGTGTAAATGAAGTAAGGAATAGTAATTACAAATGTTTGACACTAATCGTCTAACCCTGTACTAAATCAAAACCTTTACTATAGTTTTTAAAATCTACAAGGCTCCATAATCCATTCGCCGCCTTTGTCTTGGTTCAAGTTTAAATCACTCTTTTTTGGGCTCAGGACCAATTGACATTCCTAGCTAATTTTACATTTGCTATTTCAGAAGTGTACAAGTGAAGTACACAAGATTGAATAAATTTTTGTTACAAGTTACTTAGCCAAGAAACAATGAGTTAGAAGTCTTTGAATGATGAAAATGTAAGCCAGACTTCAAAAGATTTTCTCAAGCTTTTCTACAAAAAGACTCAAGCGTGAAGTTTAAGATAACACAAGTTTGAAAAAGGTTTATTGTGAAACAGAAAAAAGTGAAAATCCTTGAGATTTCAAGATTTATTTTCAAGAGAACCATGCTAAAGCTTTGGAAGAAGAAGAAAACTTGGGAAAAGCTAAGTGAAACTCAAGAGAAAACTTTGCAAGAGTTTTCTCAAAGTTGCAGAAGCTGAAATGAGAATGAAAGAGGTTGTATAAATAGATAGCTAACGTGGAAACACATTTCCTTGTGTGAAAGGTCACTCTCAATGTCAAAAATCGGAAACTTTATCAATTGATTGTTACACCAAATTTAAAATTCAAATTTGAAGCTTGTTTCCATTAAGCTTCACAAAAAACTAGAAGTTTCAGGAAATAATAGACTGTGTTTCATATGATTAAACATGATTGATGTTATTGGTGAGAAATGCTCATCATTCTGGGATTGAGATGGAATGTGTTTCATGCACTGGAACTTGTTTTATCCAACTGTCTGAAAATCAACCAACGTTGCAGAGTGTTATGTGAAGCACATTCACAAAATAAAGCTTGTTTCAAATAATTAGCCACAGGGAGCGCGTGAACATGTTTCTTGACCCATCACTGCAACTTCATCTAATTTGATTATAGGACAGGAATGAGTTCCTTTGATAGTGTGTTCCAAAAGTAATAAAATGACATTACCACGTGGCTGAAACACTTTTTATTAAAATGAATTGAAGCATGTATGTTTCCCCCATGTCAATAATAATAATAATAATAATAATAATAATAATAATAACAAAGAGAGACTGTTGATATTTTTAACGTAGTAAAACCCAAATTAATGAAAGATTCATGACTAAGGGCATCATATCCATTACAATAAAAAAGAATCTTAACAAAATTTTGCCATTTTAAACTCAACTTGACAAGATTTGCTATTTCCACATATTTTCTCCATTTCAATTTATTTTCTTAAACTTTCTGGAGTTTAGAACAGCCCATAATCATAATATATAAACTTAAGAAAATAGAGAAAAATGTTCACGAGGGAGACTAGTAGTAATAGATCAGACAAACTTGAAAAGTTTGTTTTGTAGTTATCTACTCATTTTTCTACTCCTTGCAGGTTGTTTTAAGTTGGGTCCATAAGATGGATCACCCCTCTTTCAGTCGTACTGTTTCCTTAGGAAATGTGTAAGGTTTATAGAACTTTATCAAAATAGAGATGTTTTAATTTCTATTATGGCATCCATCAACAAACTAACCTCAAAATCTTACTTTACCACTGAACTTGGAGGGGAATTAATCCCAATTAACAAGGGGATGGACTTTCACTGTGGAAATTAGTTGGGATTCTAGTATCCCTATTCAATATGATCTAAATGCAATACATAATTTTCGTTTAGCTAAAAAGAAATTATACATCACGAGGTTAACCAAGCTGATAAGAAAGTAAAGAATTTAAAGTGAAATTTATGCTTTCATTTGGATTGGAACTGCCACTGGAGCAGTGTTAGTATGAAGTTCTTACAAATTGATACAAGCCTTTAGCACCATTACAAAACTCTCTTGATACTACAACCGTATAAAACAGCCTCTATCTCTAGGAAGCAGCATTCTACACTGCTAGTAAGAGAAAATCATACAAAACTGTTAGCTATTACACAAGATTCTTGGTACAAGATTCACCTGAAGCGGGAGAGATGCCCAGATGTCGAATTGTGTGTTGGCGCGAGCAATAATGTTCAGGATCCTTCGAAAGCACAAGCAGGCATGCATTGCCACAAGTATGAACCGGAAGGCTTCAAGCAGGAATTTTTTATTGCAGAGCCTCTCTAGGTTCACTTAAATGTTGGGTCAAGAAAATTTACAAGTTATCTTCAATCTCATCAGGTACGTGCATCTTTTCAATCGCAGACTGGTAAGAAAATACATGAATGAGTGAGTTTATCATGGGGGGGAAAAGAAAAAATAAACGAACTATTGTATCTTTGGCATCCAATTCAGAATATATAAATAAATAAATAAATTTCAAAAACTAAAAGTTAACACCTTTTCAAGTTGATTGTAGTTTTCAAAACTATGTTTGATAATTCTATTTGAAATTGGGTTCCACATGTGACCCAAAAATTAAAAAAAGAAACTCATCTAGAAATTTCATTCCTAAATTGAAAAGAGAATTAAAACGACTTAATCCCTTAACAATAATAAATGAACAAGGATTGGAAGAGAAATAAACTTAACGCATGATTATAAAAGATGTTATCTTTTAGATTTGGTTCTAAAAATTGTTTAGATATTCTGAAATTTACTTTCAATCTCGACTTCTCACCCATCCGAGGAAAAGAGATTACATGTTCACATTTCATTGACAAAAAACATTAGGATAAAGAGACATCACATGACATACCTTGATTGCTGCAACATCTGCCGTAGATGGTTTGAGATCCAAAGCTAGACCAAAATGAAGCATAGCCTTCTCATGTTCATTTCGCCGCTTATAAAGCTTGCCCATCAATGCATACACACTGCTTTCTCGAGGTGCATATTCTTTAAGCTGCTCTAGATTTTCTAAAGCTTCATCAAATCTTTCTAGACTCATTAGGATGTTAGCCTTCTGATACATGGGGAGTGGATTCTTTCTATCAGCTACAATGGCTCTCTCCATCATCTCCAGAGCTTCTTCGCTTCTCTGTTAATCAAGGAAACAAAAAGTTCCATGTTACAGGTTAAGAAAGTCATCTTAATGCATTTGATGGTTTGGTTTCGAAATCAAAAGAGTTTTTCAACAAAAAATTTGAAAACAACTTTTGAGTTCTATTTAAGAAAACCACATTTTGTCATTTCCTTATTTTGTTTGACAAATTTCATCATAATATCCAAAAACTACCTTTGGAATTTCACAAAAACAATTCAACCAAACAAAAGACTTTCCAAGCCCTATGTTATCAAACACAGAAAGCAGATTTTGAATTCTAAACCAAACATGGTTATAATGTTCCAACTAATCTTTGCCAGACTAAGTAAAACAGAACAAACCTTTAAAGCATGTAAAGCTGTTCCAAGATAACACATAATAACAGAAGAACGTGGATTAATTTGGAAAGCTCTTCGAAAGTGATGCTCTGAGAATTCAAATTTCTCTTGCCGAAGGAATACCATGCCAAGACCATACCAGGCATTATAATGTCTTTCATCTATTCGGAGGGCATTCTGATAGCACTTTATTCCATTCTCATAATCCTCCAAGAAAACATACCTTTCATAGAATAAATACTATGGATTAATGGTTTGAAAATTAAAAGAGAGCTCAATTCAATAGCTTGATGCAATCTAATATGGCAAAAAAAAAAGAAACAAAAAACTGAAAATAAGCAGATTTATTTCATACTCATGGCCACAGAGAGTGTGGGCATATGCAAATCTTGCATTTAGTTGGACAGCACGCTGGAAATTCTTTAAAGCTGTCTCATGATCTTTCTGCAAACTATAACAGTTTCCAATGGCGCACCTGCAAGCACATGGCAATGGAAATGTGATGCAAGGAATCTTAAGGAAACAAATTAAAAGCTTTAATGCAGTTCCATGGTTTAATCACTGTGTTCATTTTGAAATTGTCAGATCAGGGGCAATCCCCCAGAGTTATCACATGCATTGTAAATCCAGCAGATCAAGCATGCATTGTGTATCTTTATTTCTGAAACAACCACGATCCAACCAAACATAAATATGAGTTGTAAAAGATGCATCACTGAACATTATCTTGCTTGAATAAAATTTTAAAAAATAAATAAATAAATATATATATATATATATATATAAGTAAGAAAGAATTGGCATGAATGCAACCAATCCTGAACATGTATGCCAGAATTTGTTTTCCTGGCAGAGAAATAGCCTGCACACAAGGATAACATTCATGAAAACAATCTGCCAAGCCTCCGGCAAAAATCCTATCTATCACAAAAAAATTTTCCAGTAAAGAGCGTTCCTGCCCATCGAAATACTTAGAAGATACTAATAATGAAGAAGAATGCTTGAAAGACAGCATCTCCTTGCTCCCCAAAAAGGAAAATATTATGCAGCATTGACAAAACAATTAGCAAGAAAAGAATGCCACGTCTTGAGCAATAGCACAAAAATATGCATAGCTTCATGCTGAAAAAGTTTTAAGGTTTGAAATGATTGAAGTGGCTATGCAATGAAGAGTTTTATATCTTCAACAATAATAGACACAAATTTAATTAACTATTTCGCCTTTGTCTCACAGTCCTCAAATATCAGAATCCAAACTAGAAATAAAAGTCAAATAGTAATAGCAGTTGTCAGAACATCTGGAGTCTACATCAGTGATAGAAACTTTGATTCACACATAAGAAATAAAGAAAATAAAAAAGAAGAAAGGATTGAAGAAAATCCTACTTAGCACAAGATTGCAGAGACTAGGTGGTTTACCAGGATTGAGGTGCTAAACGGTCAGTTGATGTCAACTCCTGTGCAAGGTAGCTCAATTTCATCTCTTCCTTCAAGTGCTGTCAAAACGGAAGAATCAGAAAGAACATGAATACCCAGAAAGGATATTGTCAAATCCAATACAATTTAATGTTTGGAGTGTGACCCAGGAAAATGTCTTCTACCAAATAGACCTTCACCAATGCCTAGAACATATATAAATCTCGAAATTCAAAGCAACTAAAAATACAGAAGGAATGGATAGCAAATTAAAATATTTTCTGGAAATACATTTGTAGGCAAAAAAGGCAAGATTACATAAATATAACTAATTCAACCAAGGGTGTACTAACTCAATTCTACAGGATAATACTTAGTTATAATTTTTTATTTTTTATTTTTTTAACTTTCTTCCACTTTAAACCTCTATAATTGCAAAAGCATGAGAATAGCTTTAACAGGGAGTTCCAATAAATAAATACATTACATTGCAACACTCAAAAGAATCAAGAACCAATAACATGGAGGTGTAACACTGTGTCCACCTTCCAGAATTGTGGTGTGGAATAGACTCAGACAAAATGGTCTCTCTGAAAAATAGAAGCAAAGCTGTGAACCTTTGCCTCTTCCAATCTCCTTGTTACCTAGGCACTATGTGAAGGTGTCTGTAATTTTTCTATTTTTAAAGGGCTTTAAAAAATAATAATTAATTCCTAAATCAATAAAAATTTAAATAATAAATTAAAATAAAAAGCAAATAAATATATATATCACTGTCATTAACATCTTATGATTTATAATTTGAATCTCAAGATTTGATTTAAAGCACAACCATTGCAATTCACAATTCTAAAAAAATTGTGAATGGGGAAAAATCGCACATCTCTTATTCAAATTATGTGATTTTTCCTAAATTACACAACTCAATTTGGGTTGTGGGGCTTGACACAAGTCTCGAAATTGTGATTAAGGAAACTGTGATTAAAAGAATACAAAATTTTATAAGAACTTGTTATTTAATGAATGTTGGCATAAACTTTCCTTTTCTTTTCTATTTTTTTTTTAGAAAAAAAAGTAGAGAGGGAGGGAGAGAGAGAGTGTGTGTGTACCTGCAATAGAATGTTCTTATGACATACTTATATGTAGAGTTTTAGAATAAGTTTTCAAGGACCTCTAAATAACTATTTTATAGGTTGTCTTAAACCTGCCTCAACCCCACCCTTACCTTATGAAGACTTAAAGCGTAGCTCCTCCTTTTTGCTTTAACAACATACACAAACCATCAAATCCATGGGAACTTAAGGAAACTCAGCTGCTATAAATGGTGAGAAACTAAACTATTAAGAGAGAGAGAGAGAGAGGTCACACTACTGAACCCACCACTACATCGCATACTAGGGCAATTGAAATACAAGATCAGTCAAAGATGTCAAGGAGAAAGTACAGATGCTACCAGTTTGGACTGTGAAACCTAAGAAGCTTGGCATAAAGGAGATTATGACAAAAACCCCATGGTAAAGAAATGGGCAAAAGTTAGTTAACAGCATAGCTATTATTATTATTATCCAAGTTTCTCAGCTACCAACAGACCTACTTTCTTTAAATTACAAAGCAAGCAACCACTTTTAATGTATGCTTGCACCGAAAACAAACATTATGTGATTGCGCTTCACAATTGACATACAACAATTATTAGAGGTTGTGTATGTGTTCCCTTCCAACAATGATAACTTGTGTTATCTGAAATAATAGCCAAGTGTGGTAAGGTGAAAAGAAAGGATTGAGCTTTTAGCTTCATTTCCAAACTCCAAAGATGTAGCTCATAAGTGCACACTTTTGTCTAGGGAGTTTCATTTGTCCCAATATAAAGAGGTGCTGCTAAGGATATGATTTTGATACTCAATTTTGATAACGTTTGAAGATATGAGGAATAGAACCCGTTGTAAGCAGGTCATCAAAGACACTAGTTTTCTTAAGATTAGGAAATAGATAGGAAGAATACCGCAATGGTACTTCACCTTGTTTAGTTTGCATTCCAAAGATTCAAGAGCATGTTCTACGTGCCATCGTAACCTAAAACCAAGGGTGTGACATCAGAGCAAAGCGTTCCACCTTTGGGGGACATCAGAGCAAAGCCTTCCACCTTTGGGGGATTCTATTTACAGAGATT
This sequence comes from Tinospora cordifolia, assembly GCA_030144865.1. Classification (NCBI taxonomy): domain Eukaryota; kingdom Viridiplantae; phylum Streptophyta; class Magnoliopsida; order Ranunculales; family Menispermaceae; genus Tinospora; species Tinospora cordifolia. Next base: position 7,879 of record JAJIYU010008500.1, on the reverse strand, counting down.
AGGTCAATAATTGGAGGGAACAAAAGTTGTTATAAAACTACATTTGGAGTCAATGCTAAGCTAGTGATTAAAAAAAAAAAGCTTCATAATCTGAAGGGCTCAATATTACTTGGAATAATATTTAATATTTCAAATGAAATTTAAGCATATAAATACAAAAAGAAAATATAGTGAAGATTGGAAATCAAGAGATACCAAGAAGTGAGATTGTAAGGTATTTGAGATCCACCATACATATAGACAAATCAATGAGGACTGTGAACCACAGAGTTAAAACGGGACATATAAGCAAAGTAATGCTTCTCAAGTATTATATCATAGGCGCATTTCATTGAAATTAAAAGGAGAATATTGTAAGGTTGCTATTATGCCAATCATGCTATAAGGCATATTGGGCAATTTGAAAAAAAAAATAAAATTTGTTAACAAAATAAGTGTAACAAATAAAATGCTAAGATGGATTTGACATAAAACTTTGAAAAGATAAAATTAATATCAAGCATATTTGGGGGAAAAAAAATAAGAAAAATGTTAAACTTCTTATAATGTGGATAGAGTAAGCCCTTGATCAAGTGAAGTGAAGGAAGCAAAATCTTGCAGCCAAACCCATGTGGCTAGGACAAAGATAGGTTATGTTGAGCAAGCCTGATGAGGACATGTCCATGGCTAGCCCGATCCAAGTTCCAATCGGTCCCAGTCTCACAAGCTCCAGCAAAGAGGATCAATAAGGGGTTGGATGAGCAGATTTCAATAAGTTTGCGCTCAAGGGAATTTGCAAAAGCCCATTGAGGGTGACAAATGAGTGCAAGGCTGGAATTCTGTAATTCAAGCCTTGGAATATTCCAGAAGAAAACCATCAAAATGGTATGGAAATCTTCAAGCACACTTATCATGACAGCACATTTAGTTTCCTTATTTGTTAGTTATCTTAGTTGTCATTTGAGAAATTTGTTCTTGAATTTATGCTTGAATGCCAATTTAGTCAAAAAATTCCTTGTTTTCTTTTCTAGTACACGGGCATTTTCTAAGGGAAATTTGTTTTCTTTTGTATTTTTTTTTATTTCTTTATGCAGAATACAAATAAGATAGTTTTCCAACATTATTTAGGGAATTAATTTCGGGCAAGGTTTCTAATAGCGACTATAAATAGGTGTTTTCCTTGGGAAAAAAAAAAGAAAAAGAAAAAACAAAGCAGGCCATTGTTCATCAAAAAAGGATCTTTTCTTCGTTCTTCGAAGAACTATTCCAACATATCAAAATTTCCATCACATTCATCGTCAGTCCTTTTCTAACAGAAACTAAGATATTATATTAATAATAAAGAAAATATGTCTCATCCTGCTAGACAAGATATCCAAACAGAGACATGTTACAAAATTTGAAGAATATTTTCCCAATCACAGATCCACACCCCAAAGCTACACCCTTTGGCTAGTGTAGGAACTGAAATCCATGTTGCAAACAAAATTTGGAATCTCTCCCACAAAATCTCCATAGGCCATTGTTTTTCCTTGGAAAATTCTGGCAGTTCTTCCCTCCCAAATTGTGTACCAGATAGCCAACACAATAGTCTTCCAATACTTGTTTATGGAGTGGACAGATATACTATTAGGAATCTCGAATAAACTGGATGAAGAAGTCACCAGAAGACATGGCAGCATGGATCTCCAATTGTTCCATCAGTCCATTAACTGATTGTAGTGTCCTCATCACATACCAAGGCTCTTGCTTCATCAAAAGCAACAGGGTGAAGTGCAATCTCAATTCTGTTTTCGAGAATGATCGAGGTTAATCTTATACAGGCTTCATCACTAAGTTGGCACAGTATGTACCAAAAGCCCATGTGGAAGAAAATTCCAGAACCCTTATATGACTATAGACAAATCAATTACAACGAAGTGTCTACCAAACAATTTGGGGCAAGGTAATGCATCCTGATAGAAGTACCCTCATGTATTCATGGTACACTCAAGCACTTGAAGCCTACAAAAACATTTAATTTGGTCTCTCTAAAGGTATGGAAAAACTTCTCTAAAAACAAAATAATCTGCATCTTGTAGAAACTGATTTACGTATCACTTCAGCAAACACTAGAATGATGCTTCTAATTGATCTTAGGCCCTCCTTTGCAGATTTAGCATGTTCAGGAACTAAGAAAATCCAGCAAAAACAAGACAGTAACCTCTGCTATAGGTCTAAACCCACGCATCAAAAACATATGAACAAACCATATCATTAATCTCAATTATAATAATTAATCCCACTATTGATCCTGTTCACCAAACTCTAAAACAATTTGATCTTGTTTTGAGATTTTAATAACATCGTGGTAAAGTAAGGTCGGCATCAATGTAAAGGTGTCAGTTGATACTACTGAAAATCTCCTATCACCTAATATAAAAATTTATCGCCACTCTAAGAAGGTAATTGTCTTGAATACAAAGTTCCTTTTAAGTGCTATAGACTTTCTAAGATCACCGTACAGGAAAGGGGCCAAACCTCTTTGTACACTAACAAACTACTTAAGATTTCATTCAAAAGGCGCTAATTACTTTCGCAAGCCTTTGTCACTGTCAATTAACTAAGGCTGCCCGAGGCCCCCCTTACAAATCCATAAATCTGAAGAGCATGCCAAAAACCAAAAAGATGCACCCATATGCATTTCTTCCACAATGGAAAAACAAAAATAACAAAAAGGCTTTGAATATATACAACTATCAGAAACTCTAAGCTAATCTTGGGTGCATTGTCATAATCATGAATAGAAACTGAATCATTTTCAAGCTTGGTGATGAGAATCAGGTTTCTCATTGAGAAATCATAAGATTCACAAATGTAATGCAAATTGCATATTTGTTTGTTCTATGGATCCATAAAGCTATAAAAAACATTAGTGTTTCTTAGGCTAATTAATGATTCGAACAGATTCTCTACAATTCTGAACCATTTAGTCTGTTTCACTTGTGATTTGGAGCAGTTTCCTAATGATTCACAAGTATAATAATTAATGGAACCAATTAAAATCCATTTGCAGTGAATCAAGTAAGCAAAATAAAAAAAATCTAGCCAACAATGTTGGCAGCACTAGCCACATCACATGGATGGAAGTATATATCATATACCAAAGAAATAGAGTTGCATGCATAAGGTCAAAACTAGATGTCAATATATATATATTTCATCATGCAAAATCACTTTAATGGGAAAAGCTTTGTATGTACAGCATTAACATAATCTAATAGGATGTTCAAAGGTAAGGTAGGGTTGGTTCTGGTTATGGCCAAATCCTAAACCAATCCAACCAAGTAAGGTTGAATAAATTCCCAATGAGATAGGGATATCTTGGGTTGGGTAGATTTTAGTTGGTTCACTTGTTCATGGATTTCAAAACTCAGTTCTCAATTTATGGGTTCCAAAATGGAATCTTAACAAAATTATCTTCAAGTCAAGTGTGAATACGAATAATTCCATACTAGATTTTCATTCAATTTTTTCTTCATTGCGACATTTTAAGCAACTTTAGGATAAAAAGTGAAAAGGAATAATGGCCATTGTTTTCATTATTCAAGCCTATTCAGTTTTTTTGTTTTTTTTTTCTTTTTTGGTTTAGAAAAACCTTGTGTCAGCCTATGAGGTTTAGGTCACTTAGGAGAGTCAGGTTGGTTTAGAATGAATTTCCCTAGTTATGCTGAACTTTTGATGCCAAAATATCGAGGGAAAAATTTATCAGTGGTTATCCACAAATCTCAGCAAGATAGAATTTCATCAGTAGCAAGGTTAATTAGCTTTTCACAGCAGCGATATCAAATGAACAGTTGAGCCATAAAAATCAACAAATTACCAAGGTTAAACAACTTACATAAAGAACCGTTGAGTAGACATCCATGCCTTCCAAACTATAAGGTGACTCCCGACGAGCTAGAACAAATGCATGATCAGCTTCTAAGTAATCTACTAACTCAAAATATGCCTTCCCAACCTGCATTCAATGAGTAAATACCACCCAAATATGGAGATTATAGAAAATTGTAGAACTCAAAATCACATAAAAACAGGATAGTTTAACAAATAAACATGAAAAATACAAGAAGCAATCAACAAAAGTATCTGGTTTAATTCCAGTTGAAACAAAACACTGACAAAAAACAAGATGATGACTTCTCACTAACATCTCTGATTAAGCAATTGCACATCAAGATTGATAATGTCAAAACAAAACCAAAAATAAATAAATAAATAAAAGAAAAAAAAAACTCAAAGTTTCAAGAAGAGAATAAAAGAGGGATAGACATAAACTAGCTGTAATGTTAAATATTTTCAAGTCCAATCAAAACTAAATGACACCAATCTAAAGGATAGAACCAAAAACTGAAAGAAATATATGAAAGAATATAAATGGAGTTCAACTGTGCATGGTGATCCCAATTTATTCGGTAGATGAAATTAAAGTAAAACTTCCTCAGATCAACTATGAACATGAACCCTAAAGGAAGCATATTCATGTACGTGGCAGTAGTTGGAAAAGGGCTTGAGGGAGTTTAAGTTCAGTTGAGGCATGTTAAGCACACATGGAACTTGAAATGGATAGGAAGTAGAAAAAGTCAACTTGGGCTGCAGAGGTGCATTACATTGAGATAACTACTATGCATGAATTATATATCATACTAAAGAATCTAATTATGAGGGGTGAAGACCTTTGAACACTAAATAAAACTAGACATAAGACACAATAAGGTTAAAGAAATCCTCTATCATCTTACAAACATACTTCCTCTAGTATCAATGCCTTCTCTAATATTCTTTTCCAAACATAAACTTCAAGAAACAGGCATCCAAAGCTTTTAGATAAGGGGAAAAAAAATCACCTGGGAAAGAACCCATCCTGTGTTATATTGCTTGTGTGAAAGCTTCCTATAAGCATCCAATGCATCCTGTGTCAATCATTACAGTCAAGAACAAATCACCCAACAATAATACTTTAAGGGACAAAAGATGCATCAATTTCTACTTGACCAGCCACCAAGCATTACCTGGCACCTATACAAGAAGGACAGCCTGTAACCCTCTCCAAGAGTTCTCAAGAGGCTCAAAAGATCTGATACACCAGTTGTAGTTCTAGACCCATTTGTCGTAATCCCACTCATGTGCATGCTTGTTCGTTCCTTTTCCAAGGATCTATCACCACCCGATGGAGATGCACTAGAAGATAATGTTGCATTATCTGAATGAGCATCATCAAAAGCCTCATGTCGCCTCCCTGCACAACAGGATGGAAAGTCGTAAAAACTCCAAAGATTGAAAACTCTTAGTCATCAGCAGCAATAGTCAGAATATTTAGTTACAGGCCACAGTCCACAGGAAGCTTTTCTTCTGCTATAAGATGGGAATTTCAGCCAACTCTTGGAAGATATAATTGGAGAGTTACCACTTTTCAGTTGTGCGAGGATGTGGAAATAACAAAACAGATGGGTGTTTGAAGAGAAGGCCTAGGGGATTCCTTTTTCTTCTTCCTACCTTGCTGTCGCTTGGTTGTCCAACAGTTACAGTCTTGAGTGATTTGGATGAAGACTTGCATTATTCTCATAGAAAATATGTAATTCAGTTTGCATACATCTCTGATGCTTTTTAAGACCATCTTCTTTGCTAATTTTCCTCCTAATTTTATATCATGCTTTCTTTAAAAAATATAAAAACAATTACAACTGTTATCCATAGATAATAAAGTCAATCAAGGCAGTTAACGAAGCCTACCATAAGAAACTGAGGAAGTTAACTGTCATCAGTGGAGATTTTACTTTGACAAGAAATGTAAAAGAAAAGTTTCATCTCAACAATGACCAATCAATCAAGGTTCTGATCTTTTGACAATTTGCAAAACTAGGAATCTCAGATTAACCTAACATCTAAAGTAATTTAACCCCTTCTATAGCAGTAAAGCTCATGTATAGCAGGTTTTTTGAGACACAGTTGAACCCCATCCATAATAACATTCAAATGACAGGACTCCATTGCTATAGAAAGGGCATCCCATACCTACTCATCTTTTAGTCAAATGAATCCACATTCAAAAGAATTAAACAGCACATTTTTCTTTCCTTTAGAACTTGGTCCATGCGGCATTACTCAATGGGAAATTTCCCACTCTCCTACTCTCTAAGCCGTTAACTAGAATCTCTTGGCTTATCTTTCTCAGATTAGCTCCTGTATATTGTTTGTCCAATTATAAACCATTCTAATAGCTTAAACAATGTACATGAGCTAGCACTTCTTTGGATCAAAAGATATCATTTCCACGAAAACAAGGCAATGGTTGAACTTCGCAAGTAAAATTTCTATAAAATTTGTTACTTAGAGAAAAAGATCATAGAAGAAACTTATCCATCACGTAGTTTTACATCAATGTAATGGGCCTCTGCAGCCCAAGTTGACTTTTTTTTACTTCCTATCCATTTCAAGTTCCATGTGTGCTTAACATACCTCAACTGAACTTAAACTCCATCAAGCCATTTTCCAACTTCTGCCACGTACATGAATATGAATGCCTGTTTCTAGAAAGACCTAACTGATCGTAGTAGGCAAGACATAGATTTAGGGGCATACATAGTCTGCCAGCTACTTCTACATTAACATGAAATGTCATCACGAGGTGTTTTTACTGGCAATACCTGGCATGTACAAATGGTGGTGGAAGAGATCAATTTGCAATAGTAGGAACATATCCATCGCTTAGTTTTACACTACCGGTAGTTTTGAGTGAAAGGCATTCATATTGATACTCCAAAGAACTTCTAGAAAGACCACTAACTGATCTTAGTAGGGAAGACCTAGATTGAGTGGCATATATAGTCTGCCAGCTACTTCTATGTTGACATGAAATGCCACCATGAGGTGTTTTTGCAGGTAATACCTGACATCTACAAATGGAGGAAGAGATAAATTTGCAAGAGCATCTTTTAGCAAAAAGAATCTGGCAAATTCAGACTGGCACACACATATCTAAAGGCACTATGGCCTGCTAGGAGGTCATGGATTCAAAAGAAGACAAACGGCAAGCTCAGACAGTAAACCAAAGTTCACTTGGTTCATACAGCTCAAGTTTCAGCAGTCCACATCGATGTATAATGCTAGCGAGCATTTATATTTGCTTACTATCAATCATAGAATATCCTGAAAATCAAAAGATGATTTTAACAATTGATGGTTCACATAACTACAGATCAAAACTGAATCTTTGCATAGTTAGAAACAGAAAAATGAAAAAGTAAAACACCTTCATCAAAACTTTCAGAAGCCAAGGACAGTCCCTTGCGAACTGTCACAGAACGGAATGATGCTGAGCTTAACCTAGCTGATGAAGAAAGGCCCCCAAGATACTTGGAAGAAGAATGGTTTGTACCATTTCCTCCAGGTTGTGCAGCATTGGAATTTGAATTTGTAGCTGCTTCTGCAGCAAGCCTTGTACTTCTTCGAGGACCAGAATCAGGAAATAACCTTCCTGAAACCTGCACATCAGCAAAGATATTGAGATAGTATCCTTTAATTTAAGATAACCTGTTTTTTTTTTTTTTTTTTTTTTTTTTGGGTGTGTGTTGCCTGAAAATGATATTTCAAGCAAATGACAAGAATATAGATATTAATAAGCAAAATATGCAGCATACATTGACATAATCCAACCAAAAACAAACAACTAGTAGAGACAGATTAGCACAGAGGAGACTTAATTAATTTTGCTAAATTCCTATCACAGGAGTACAAACAAACCAAAGCTAGCTAGGTATACATTGACATAATCCAACCAAAAACAAACAACTAGTAGAGACGGATTAGCAATAAATACAACAGCTGCAAGATAGCAAGTAACACAAAGAGGAGACTTAAT
>JAJIYU010008499.1:0-17925 GCA_030144865.1 Tinospora cordifolia | reverse complement strand
GTTAATTCCTGGTCCAAAGCAGCCTGGAAATGATATTGATATATTTTTACAACCACTAATAGATGATTTACTACACATGTGGAATAATGGAGTTGACGTATATGATGAATTTAGTAAATCTACCTTCAATTTAAGGGCGGTATTAATGTGGACAATTAATGACTTTCCAGCTTATGGAAACTTGGCTGGATGTACCACCAAAGGTAGATTCGCATGCCCTATTTGTGTTGATAATACTCATTCCCATTGGTTGACTCGTAGTAAGAAGTTTGCATACATGGGGCATAGACGATTTTTTCATCCAAATCATCTATACAGAAAAAAGAAAATTTGGTTTGATGGAAGTATTAAGAATGTGGAAAACCAAGATTTGTGGCACATTGTTATGTGTTACTAAATATGATAGAAATTGAACCATATTTGGAGTGAATATATTTCAATTACTCAAATACTATAAATAATAATTATTTTCTATATATATATATATATGTAACATTGTATTTACGCATATATCTATCTATGTATATACGTGTATAATGTAACTTTTTTGTTTTTAAATTTGTTTTAGGTTGCACTTGGAACAATTAAAACAGGAAGATGTTCGTCTTAGATGTAATGAGAGTCTACTTTTGAAAAAACACATGAAAAGTTTTCCATCTTGGTTGAAAGAAAAGTAACATATTGATTGAGTTGCATCATACTTATTATATATAATTCCAAGTATAACTCTAACACTGTATTTATTACTATTGGGCAGATTGCAATATTAAGAAATACAAGTAATGTATTAAATACATTAAGGTGGCTTGTATATGGTCCAAGACAACAAGCAATGTCCTATTCAGGATTTCTTATTAATGGTGAAAGATATCATGCAAAAGATGGTGAGAAGTCAACACAAAATAATTGAGTTTTTATCCAAGCAAAAACTCTATGCCGATCTAGTGTCAAAGATGCTGCACAAGTAGTTGGTGATGTCGATTACTATGGTGTGATCAAAGATATTATTCTATTAGATTATATATCATTTCGAGTTCCTCTATTTAAGTGTGTTTTGGCAAGTGTTCCAAATGACATTAAAGTTAAAGATGGGTTTACATTGGTAAACCTACATCATGGTCAAAACCAACTTGGAAGAGACCGTTTTATTTTAACATCACAAGCAAAAAAAAAAAATTTATTCTAGAGAAAATGAATCTTCTAATTGGTACGTTGTTCTAAAGGTGCCTTTACAAGGATTTCATGAGTATGATATAGATAATGAGGACATCAATACACCTGGAACACTAAATACTTCAAGTCTTGATAGAAGTATTGCTTATGTAGATGACAAATATGTGAGGCAGGATTGAGAAGATGTATTAGTGTAAATTTGTTCATATTTTTGAACATTACTTATTAATTGCTTATAATTCCAATTTTTTTTTTACTTATGCGTGTCATTCTACTTTCTACCTTCTATAAGAGATTAAATGTTTTGTTGTGGTGATATTATATTATTCAGATTTGTTGTGTGAGTTATATGATTAGATTATTCTGATGCTTGAAAACGTCGTTATTTTAGCAAATTATTTTTTTTATTAGAAGACTATGGTAGAAGAAGGTAGTATTTCACAATAAAAGAGGAAACGAGGTCCTACGAAAATGAAGACCATATTAGGAGAAAATGGAAAACTCATTGAAGTTGAGTTTAATGAATTTGGTCAACCAATTGGTGAAAATTCAGTTGGTTTATCATCTTTCCTAGGACCATTGGTTAGAGAGATTGTACCTGTAACTGTTGATAATTGGAGATACATTTCTTGTGAAATGAAGGATGTTCTATGGGCCTCAGTTCAGGTAATTTGTTATAAAGTTCTTTTTGTAAAAATTATTTATGTTATTCACCCATACTATCATAATGATCTTTTGTATATTCTTTATCCATGTTACCCTATTGCAGCAAAGATACTCATTTACTGAAGAATATAAAAAAAATATGTCTTCGGTGAAATGGGTAGATTGTGGAGGGCATCTAAATCACGGTTAGTTAGCAAAATAAGAAAATGTCAAAGTGAAGAAATAGTAATGAAGATGCAGCCTACAAACATCAAATCTGGGCAAGATTGGAAAGCTTTTATTAAGAAAAAGAATAGTTCAAAATTCAAGGTAAAAGTTATTATGATTTCAAGACATATTCAATTAACTTATTCTTTAAAGTTAAGAGCAAATTTTTGTTATAGGAGAAGAGTGAGAAGTTTAAGCAAATGAGGTTTACGCAATTACCACACACTTGTAGTCAAAAATGGTAAGCGAGGTTGACACATGAAATGATAATGTTATTTCTTGTATTGAACTTATTATTTAAAATGTATTGATTATTTCTTTAAGCAAATTTGTTTGATTGTTCTTTTTTTTTGGCAGAAGTCTAAGTGTATAGATCCATCTTCAATCACTATAGTTGATATTTGGTCGTGTGCTCACACCAAAAAAAAAAAAAAAATGGAGAACCAAGCAATCCTGAAGTTGTGGCAACAATAATAGTTTTTTATACTTGATTTATTGTTGAAATTGTAGTTTTCTAGACTATTTGAGATATATATACTTATAAATGAGTTCTTTATAAAATTTAGGAGAATTTGAAAAAAATTGCACAAGACTCAACACTTCCATGTAACACAAGTTTCAAGGGAGATGCTCTATCTAAAGTATTTGGTCCAGATAATTTCGGTCGTGTTAGAGGGTATGGATATGGAATAACTTCTTCAAAACTTCGTATAATATCTCAGAGAGATGATGTCATTTGTCAGATGCAAAAGACAATTCAGTTATTGACTAATCAGCTGAACGATCAGCAAGATACCATTGAATAATTAAAAAATCAAGTAAGTATTATTATTTTACTTTTACTATAGATTTCGAATTATGTATTATGCTAACAAAGGTATCATGTATATGTTTTAAGTCCATCAACTACGAATAACTTTCCAACAACAATGACTTCTTCCTTGGTAATGATATAATGAGAATATGTTACTTTTTATTTTAAATGTCAAAATAGGGAAGATTTTTCTTTTAATGTTGTTTTTGTATATTATTGTAGAATGGTAGTGTAACACCCTAACCCCCGTATCTCTTAAGCAGTGTACATTGCCACCGTTCTCTTGATAGCGGACTTAACAAAACAGCGGGTCGGGCCAGTGCTACATTACAAGCGACACACACTTGTTCTTTTCTTTTCAATATCTCATGCCTTTATACAAAATTCAAGAATACAAAACTTTCAATAAAATCAAGGCAAATTAAAAGAGATAAAGAAATTCAAACTATTTTATTCATAATAGAAATTGAGAGTACTAAACTCTTAAAAAAAACTAATAACGAAAGTCTTTAAAATACTTTTAAGTAGAAAAACATAAAAACTATGGGCAACATGCCCTAAAAATTAAAAAAAAATACTGTAGACACTTTCTAAGAACTATCTATAATCAACTGCTCCATAGGTTCATGTTCCTGAAAAATAAAAAGGAAGAGTGAACACATAGCTCAGTGGATCCTTTTCAAACAACCATCTTTCATATTCAAACTCATAATACAATCATAAATCAAACACTTGCAATCATTAGGCGTTTCAAACAACAATTTGTTTAAGTCGAGTCTCAGACCAAAAGGGTTTTTAAGCCCTTGATGTTCTTAACAAAATACCTCCTTAGAGTGAAATATAGCTCTTCTTAGCCAATTTCATTGGACTTTTGGACTTTAAGGGAACTTATCTACCAACCAAGTACTTTGGTCTTAAAACCATATGAACTAATCATATGAAAAGAACATCCATAATGATGCCATGACCACTATGATGGTACGTGGTTATTATCTCCATCGTCTTTGATTAATTCTCATATCATGATCTCATAAAATAAACTTTAGAATATGAAATCAAACTAAAATTCAGAATATACACAGTCAATTCATGAAACAATCATAAAACATGCATCATACTTTAATTTAAAAGTCTAAGCATGATACTAACATGGCATGGATGATATGATTTCTCAAACATGAATCAAAATGGAAATACTGCAATAAACATTTAAAATTCTAAAACTGAAGTTGAAAATTTTTGAATTCAGTGAAAAACGTACAACAATGAGCATGCCATGAATTCAAATAAGAATAGAAGGGTGTTCTAGAAATCACTTCTACCTTGTGACGCTTTTCTTCCAAAATTTTGGTAGCAATTTCCTCTCTCGCGTACTAGTGCCAATGAAGATCGCCCAACTTAATTCCCCAAATTCGAGAGAAGAACTTCTCACACACACAAGAAGGGAAGATGGGAAAAGGTGTCAAGAAGAAGGCTTTGAGAAAACAAGAGGAGCATTCAATTCTTATTCTTTGGAATGAATGAAATTATGAGCCTAGGAGGGTTTATATAGATTTTCCAAGGGAAGAAAATAGAAAGTTTTGTGTCCTTCTATGAATAAAACACCCTAATTCTACCTAATTTTGTAGTTTCTAATTTTTTGGAGCAAAATGAGTATTTTTAGGAATTTTTTCGAATTTTAGAAATATTTTTCAGAATTTAGAAACTATTTTTTGGAATTTTCAAAATGTTTTTCGTATTTTTTGTTAATTTTCAGTAATTTTCATAATTTAAATTTTGGGTTTAATTTGGTTCCTTGGATTTTCTTCGAGACACGCGTTCAGATCTGATTAGAACCGTTCGATTAATCTCGGATAAATCAACAGAATTCGAATTTTTGATCACAGCCGTTGGATTTCCTCGAGCGCATCAACGATCGTGATCTTAATCAAAATGGCTTTGATCTAAAATATCCGATGATCCTTGAGCGCATCAACGTTCACGATCTAATCACGCGGCTTTGATTTCGACTGTCGGATGATCCTCGATCACAGTGTGCAGATTCGATTTCGCGATCAACGAATCTCATTCTGGCCACTTGATCTTCCTTGAATTACGCACGCGGGTCTCTGGCCATTTGATCTTTTTGATTCGGTGCGCTTGTGCGTACGTGCGAATTTAATCTTGGCCGTAGGATGATGGGATCAGATTCCAAATCTACGGTTCACAACATTTTGAGTTTGTTTTTGATTTTTCAACCGAATTTCTTGCTTTCTTTTTAGATTTTTTTCCAAATCTCGATCCCAATTGACTTTCTAATCCTGTTGTCGTCAAAATTTTCACATATCCTTGTATTTTTTGCTATGATATCCCATATTATGCATTATAATCATATTTTTTCTTCCAAAATCCCTTAAAGTGGTTTTTTATTCCGCATTTACTAGGATTTGCCAAAATTCTCATTCGTCAATTCTATATAATTTTCTAAGTAAAAATTTAATTTTCATATGAATTTTTTTGGGATGTTACAACCTACCCTCCTTAGAAAAAGTTTCGTCATCGAAATTTGTACATATTTGGTATTCCTCGTGAATAGATGCAGGTACTTGGTCTTCATCTCGCTTTTGAGTTCCCATGTGGCTTCTTCGACCACGTGGTGTTTCCACAACACCTTCACTAATGGGATATCCTTTGTTCTTAGATTTTGTACCTTGTGGTCATGGATTCTGACTGCTGTTTCCTCATAGGTAGAATCATCTTGAATATTCACCTCCTCCCAGTGAATGATGTGAGAGGGGTCAAGTTTGTATTTCCTCAACATGGATATATGGAATACGTTATGTGCTGAAGTCATCCGGTTTGGTAGATCCAACTCATAAGCACATCCTCCGATTCTTTTATGTATTTCAAAGGGTCCTACTAAGTTCAGATATAACTTCCCTTTGAATCCGAACCTTTTAATACCCTTCTAAGGACTGACTCTTAGGAATACTTTGTCCCCAACTTGAAACTCTGATACTTGATGAAGGTCATCAGTCTAAATATACCATGTACCCTGGTGGGGATAAGATGTACCAGAATCTCAGGAAAACCTACTGGTGGAGTCCTGAAAAGGGACATAGCTAAATACGTCTCTAAGTGCTTTACATGCCAACAAGTGAAAACAGAACACCACTCCCAATCCCTGAGTGGAAGTGGGATAACATTGCCATGGACTTCGTCAATGGTTTACCCAGGAACCAAAAAAGGAGAAGACATTGTTTGGGTAATAGTGGATCGTCTCACCAAAGTGGCTCACTTCTTGCCAATCAGATCCACAGACCAAGTGAGCAAGCTGGAATAAATCTATGCGAAAGAAATCGTCAGACTTCATGGTGTAATAGGTCTGGTTGGCAAGACATATTGTAAAGATAGGCTTCTTTCTCGTTAAGGTTTACACCCATCCTAAAATCTTCAATCAACTAGTACATCTGACCTTTTTCTTCTTCCTATTTGTTGAAGTTCCTACTCAAAGCATCAGCCACTACATTAACCTTCTCCGAATGGTAGTGTAGTTGAAAATCATAGTCTTTAAAGAATTCCACCCATTTCCATTGCCGGAGGTTCAACTCCTTCTGGGTCTAGATGTATTTCAAGCTCTTGTGATCTGAAAACAGCTCAAATTTCTTTCCATAAAGGTAGTGTCTCCAAATCTTCAGGGCAAACACAATGGCCGCTAGCTCTACGTCATGAGTAGGATAATTTCTCTCATGGACCTTCAGTTGTCTCGAAGCATAAGCGACTGCTTGTCTTTCCTGTATCAACACTGCTCCAAGCCCACTCAGCGAAGCATCAGTATATAGTATGTAAGTAACACCAGGAGTTGGGCTGACTAAAACAGGAGCCGTAGTCAATCTTGTCTTCAGTTCTTGGAATGACTGTTCACATTTCTCATCTCACTGGAACTTAACTCCTTTTCTAGTCAACTTAGTCATAGGTTCTGCCAATTTGGAAAAGTCCTTAATGAACCTTCTGTAGTAGCTTGCCAAGCCCAAGAAACTTCTAGTTTCTGTTACTGTCTCGGGTTGTTTCCAGTTCATAACGGCTTCCACTTTCTTCGGATCTATAGAGATGCCTTTTGTTGATACAACGTGGCCAAGGAACTTGACAGTTTCCATCCAGAACTCGCACTTACTGAATTTATCATATAGCTGGTTCCTTTTGAGAGTTTCCAGCACAATCCTCAAGTGTTCTAGGTGCTCAGCTTCTGACTTAGAGTAGATTAGGATATCATCCACGAATACCACTACAAACTGGTCAACGTACTGTCTGAACATTCGGTTCATCAAATCCATGAAGGCAGCCGGGGCATTGGTCAAACCAAATGGCATCACGGTGAATTTGAAGTGTCCATATCTTGTCCTGAAGGCAGTCTTATATATGTCAGACTCCCTGATTCTCAGCTGATGATAACTCGACCTAAGATTAATTTTAGAGAAATGAGTGGCTCATCGTAATTGATCGAATAGGTCATCAATCCTTGGTAGAGGGTACTTATTCTTCACCATGGCTTGGTTTAATTTTTGATAATCGACACAAAATTTCATAGAACCATCCTTTTTCTTCACGAACAACACTGGAGCTCCCCAAGGTGATTCACTCGGCCTGATGAAACCTTTCTCCCTGAGCTCGTCTAGTTGAGTTTTTAGTTCAATTAGTTCTGTTGGCGCCATCCTATAAGGAGGTATGGCTATAGGGTTGGTTCCAGGGTGGAGTTCAATCTTGAACTCTAACTCTCTTGCTGGTGGTAGTCCAGGTAAGTCATTTGGAAACACATCCTCGTACTCATTGACTACTAGTAAGTCTTGTATCTTCTTTGATTCCATAGGCTCTTCTTCCGAGAGTTCCTCAAACTCATCCGTCTGCTTCAAGCAATTCAGCAAGGCTAGGGTTGGACTTCTTGGTAGTCTCTACATATCCCCATAGATTTTAAAAATCTCCCCAGAAGGTAATGTTATAGTTACCCGTCTCTTAGGACAATCTATCTGGGCCTGGTACTGATCTAACCAATCCATCCCCAAGATTACATCATAGCCATAGAAAAGTAGGGTATATAGGTCGAACTGTTAAAAGTTTATCCCCAAACCTAAGGTTGCAACTACACATCTTCTTTGAAGTCACAATGGTCCCTATTGGTGTAAACACATTTAAAGCCATAGGCATTGTTTTTGTCACAAGTTGTAACCTATCACCTAGTTATTCAGAGTTAAGAGATTTTCAGGCACCCGAGTCAAACAACAGTCTCACAACAACATTAAACAATAGGAACGTACCTTCTACTGCAGGGGTCTGGTCTTCCTGGGTCTCAACTGTGAACATTATGATCATTGCAATTGCTAATTTTGTTACTTTTACTTTACTTAGAGTTTAATCATGTACATTTGTAACTGGTGTAAGAACTTCATTAGGAAGAATCTAGTGGTTGGAAAGGCTGAAATGGTGAGTAAGAGGCATTTTTCTAGTTAGAATTGGCAGAATAATGTGGCTTTCAGCTCCATGTTATTTGGAATGAAGCACTTAGTAAGTGATACAAACTTGCTTTGCTGGAATTTTTCAACAATTTATAGTCTAGTACAAGACCTAGTTTTCCTGTTTGACAAGTCCATCTTTTGAAGTGGCTATACAAAGTGTAATTTCATATAATTCTACTTCTGGCTTATTGGAATGCTGCCGCCATTTGCAACACAATCAAAAGAAACCAAAGCCACTGCAAGGCACTATACTACAGGGATTGAGCTAAGGATTTCAGCTGAGCGGCTCATTCTTATAGATGCACAGGTTTTGCATCAACTACATGTTATTCCTTTCTTGACTACTAACTAAGGATTTGGCAGCACCATGCAATTTGTAGATGCTGTCATAGGGAATCAAATTTGATTAATAAAATGAAACCAAAGTTAATGTTATATATTGGTTATTACATTATGTATAGGGAATTCAAATTGATGGAGTGATGGAAGCTCAGAACCCTGATCTAGAATTGGATGTTCATCATAGAAAATCAAACTTATGTCATGGAAGTAATCTATTGTGTGTAGCAAGAAAATATGATCATAAGCATATGTTTTATATTTGATTGATAGCAAGAAAATATATAAGTTTTCTTGAACCAAATTGTACATCTCCTGTATATAGAAGTGGATTATCTTTAATCATTTGTTGATATATGCTTTGAGATATTGATTATACCCTTTGGATAGCCTTGTAGCAATTTCCTTGTTCTAACCCCTAAACCAACACTGTAAATCGTAAATATTCTAATCATTCTGGCTTTTCATCTATGGCAGAGGAGCAAATTCTATCTTTTATTGTTCTTGACAAAGGAAAAATGAAGCCACCTTGACATTTTTCATCAACATTGCTGTAACACTTCTGTCTTTCTGCACCTTGACAGAGCAAAACAATGGCGTGATGGGGATTGGATGTGCAAAAATTGCAACAATCACAATTTTGCTTCTTGGTCTCACTGTAATAGGTTGGTATTCTATTTGAGGGGATTGTATTAGATAGATATTATATAAATATCCAAACAACTTGGGACATCTGAATTCTTAATTTTATCTTTATTCTTTCTCTCTGAGTTAGGGATTTATGCAACAATATCCGCTAAAAAAAACACGAGATATAAAAAGTTTTGGTTTTGCTCTGTTGAGATCGCTAATCATTGCAAGCAATAATATCCAACATCTGGAGGGATGTAATGTGAATAAGTGGTAGCCCCTTGTTTTTCACATACTATTGACTTCTAGCAAGCGACATTCTTTTATTACAAGTGCAAAACAACCTATTCCCTACTAGCACTTTCCTAGTACCATTAGCACAACCAGGAACGTACCTCGATCTCGTATCACTGCATGTTGCTCCCAGACAGTAGTCTAATTAGTTATTGTTACATGGAAAAGGTTATGTAGAATAGAAGAAGGTCCATTGTTGAAGTTTGGTTATGGAGTTGTTCATTGTCTTCAATTGTTTGAAAATTGTTGGAAGCGTACGCCTCAAGGTGAGGCATTTGAGGCTTAAGCCTTAATTTTGTACTATTGAAATTTACACTTAACAGTGTTGAGGAGCATGCATCAAGGATTAAGCCTCAAAGTTTTCGTGTAAAAACTATTCTTTTTTTAAATCAGAATCAATTTCTATCTATGGCTTTTTATTATTATAAAAGCCACAAATATTAAGCACTTTCTTTACTCTCAACAGAACCCCCTAGTTTTCTTTGTTAATAAAATCTGTATTTTGTCTGTAAGTAGTGTCTAATTGCAGAACTATATAGTTGGCATGTGAATGTTCTCTGCCAAATCATTTTGAGTCCAGATGCCTTTTGTAAATCTTTTGTGATCATGAATTCACTATTATTGGTTTCTTGCAGCTTTCGATGCAGCTGGTTATAATTTATTTTTGCTTTTATCTCTATTATGTAGAAGAGATGTTGATAGGTCTCTCTCGTGTATCTTGGGAAAAAGTGGATGTTAGTTTTCACACCAACAGGTGAAGATTTGCCGCACATAGCGTAATTCAGGTTTTCTCTCGCAGATTCACCCTCCTGTTCATACATATTAACTATTCTATGTCAATCACTTATGGCCTATACTTATGTGATATGAGATAACTGTACCGAAGTTCCTCTTTCTCATGCAAATGATGCTTGTACAAATTAATACACAACATTTACCCATGTAGTTTTCAAGCTTGGTATATTCCTTCTTGTTTATGCTGTGAAGTTTAAATGTCCATATAGCCTACAAATCTGTAAAACAGAGGTTCAAATCATGCACAACATTAAGGAAGATTATAATGATAATCACATTATGCGCTGTTTCATCCTTTGTAGGTTTGAAGTAAGTTGCCTTTTGGTTTTGCATAGAAATAGGCCAAACATTTGAACCAAATGGATGATTTTTAAGTTTTGACACATTATTACATGCTTAACTTTTATTTTCTCATTATAGTTTACCTCTTATATGCTGGTGAATTTTTAGTGTAAACATCCATATGATCACTTCACATCTCTTTATTGGTTTTCTAAAGAATTAAAGGAATTCTTCTGGATATAATAATATATAGTTTTAATGAATTAGGAGAATCTTCAAAAAAATCTCAAATATTAGGTAGAAAATATCTCTGGGCAACACTAACTATTAAAAAGAAAAAAAAACTTCAAGTTTTTTTTTAACCTCAAACAAGGTAAGGAATAATTGTGGCCCCATGGAGTCTTTGCTATGCTTCCATTTTACTAAAGCAAGTCTTTTAGAGAAGTATGGGAAGCCTCGAACATATCAGCAGTCACATGGATTAGTGCTTCTGAGATACGGTTGGGATTATCTTTTATGGATTGGTGCTGGAATTGGGAACAGTTAATGTAATCGTCTTTATCTAGACCTCTTGTAGGATTTGCCTAAGCATTTCTTATGCTCGGCTCTAGTTTTACCATAGTCGCACTAATGATATACCATTTCTCTTTAAAAGAAAATTGAACTGCCCTGTATTGTCTCCTTTTCTTCTTCTCCTTCTTTTTTTATTTTTGAAATGCATGAGTTATAGGCTTTTAAATGTATAGAGTCCAATGCAACTATTTCCTTTGCTTCTTAAATTTCTGTCGGGCACAAGATTTCAGAAGAGCAACAAATCATGCATTTTTCAAAACATCAGCTATGGGACAATTTCACACTTTTAGAACAACTTTTTCAATGCAGAAACACATGCCTTTTGAATTTGAAATCCTGTCTTACCACATGGGAAATTTCCTTTGCTTTCAGATGCCTATGCTTCATGACATTGATTTTGTTAGTACAGGGGTAGTATATTGGAACTTATGTTCTTTTTGTTTTGGAGCTAATTCCACCATGTGGGACTCTTACCTTTGGGGAGTATTCTGAAATGCTCCTTGACAAGTATTAGCATCGAAAACAGTAAAAGAAAAGAGAAGAGACCCTCTAAAGGTGGAGACCAACTCAAATTTCACAGTCGATGATTTTCCTTTTTTTTGTTACTGTATAAATTTGAGCGTGTTACCAAACACTTCAAATAATTGACTTAATGTAATTTTGTAATAATTAATATTTTTGAATAAAGTTATTGTGTTTGAGTTAAACTTGTCAAAATGATATTATTTATGATCTTATATATATACAGAGAAAAACCTGTGGACAAAATGTTATATGTTCTATAATATCACTGCAATTGTGTGAATAAAATATTATAGCAAATGTTACGATTTAAAAAAGCTATCAACGTGCAATTGAAAAAATGATATCAAATGATAGCCATTTTAAAATGCTATCAAAGGATACCTCAAAGGATAGCCATTTTAAAATGCTATCAAACGATACCAAAGGACAACCAAAGGAAAACGCCATCAAACGATATCCAAAGATAGCCATGATTAAATGCTATCAAAGGATATCAAACCATGGCTATGCAAAAACGCTATCAAAGTATACATGATAGCTTTTAAAAAATGCTATAAATGGAGTACCAACAATAACTGTTTAAAAAAGCTATCAAAGTATACATTATAGCTTTTAAAAAATGCTATAAATGGAGTACAAACAATACCTGTTTGAAAATGCTATAAACGGAGTACAAACAATAGCTATTTAAAAACGCTATTAAATGATAGCATTTGATAGCGTTTTTTATTGTCAATTGTAGCACCCAAAAAACGTTGTGCAAGTCTAGGACTTTCAATAGCATTGGCTGTAACAACGGGGGAAATAGTGCTATCTATCACTTATGATAGCATTTTTTCCAAGCTATAAAAGGTCTTTTTTTCTTGTAGTGCTCTTTTGGTCTTAATTACTACTATTAAATAAGTAATTGATTAAATCATGTAATGTTTGGAAGTGTTTGATGTGCTTATCTTATTTGTTGAAATAATGACTTAAATATTTAGAATGATCCACTAGGCTTTGTACTCATCCTTCCTTCTTCTAACATTCTAAGGAATTGACAAACAAAGAGCACACGAATGTCATATAGACAATATTTCTTAGAAATTATTTAATTGTAGTGCATATTGGCCCAAATTTTGTTATTTAAGATAATTTTTGGTGTAATAAACAATTAAGGATTTTGTCTTGTTATCTTATTGAGAAATTTAATGAGTTAATGTTACTCAGGAAATCCCAAAGACTTGGCATTGAAATGGAAATAATGAAATAAAGTAATGCTAGCCCGCCTCTCGATCGAGTGGTGTGGTTTGCGTGTAAAAGATTTAGAGAAGGTGGGATGTTACGAATGTGATATTAGAGCTCAGTCGGTAGGTTACTAGGCGAAAAGAACTACTTTGATACCAAAGGTGGTACTAGAGCTCAGTCAATAGGTTACTAGGCAAAAAGAACTATTTTGATACCAAAGGTGGTATCAAAGCCCCTTGGTAGATTTAGAAAGAATTGACTCATCAGGTAAAACCTTTACTTAGAATGCTTTACCTCCTGTTTTTAAATTGAAAATCATTTTGAAAATTTGTTTTCAAAAGAGATATATGTTTTCAAATGTTTTGTTTAGATATGAAGATTACGAGTTGAGTTGATAGTGGGTAAGTCTTGTCTTGAGTAAAATATTGAAAGGGAGAAAGGTTATTCCATTCTAGAAGGCTGGTTACTAAACAAACTTTAGTTTCCCTTCCCAACTGGAGGTTGTCCCATTAGCTCATACAAGTAGTTAAAGTTGAAGAACACACTTATTTTCTACGAGAAAACTAAGTAGTGGTATTTAAGGGCAACAAACCTGCTAGAGTACAAAGATAATACCAAAGGTAGTATTGAAAAATGGATATAAGTTGTAGGATTGAACCAGATATTGAGACTCTAGGTCTAAAAAAGAGACCTTAGGTAGAGACTTGGAGATTGCCAAGGGTGGCACAGCGGATCATAAATTATAACTTTTAGGACATAGGATAGATACTGAAAACATGTGAAAATAGAACACATGGTTGGTTAGGACACAAGATCAGGAGGATCCTGTACCTTTGGTTTCTATGTGGTGTCAGACATAGGAATTTGGGGGTATGAAAGAATTTTGGTAAATGATCAATAACTTTGGAAGAGCTTGTTTCCATATGCTTGGCTGGTGTGGGAAGTTGAACATAGTGGGGCTTGGGAGACCATAAATGTCGAGATATTTGCAAAATTGGTTGGGTGTAGTGAGATCTTTGGCTGGAAGTGTAATGACTCGTATTTTTGGACATTGAGTCGATGGACGCGACATATGTTTTCATGTATGAATTAATGAATTATAAATGAAAATATATTATTTTATTACAATTGTATTAATTAATGAGTGTATTAAATAAATAATAATAATAATAATAGTAATAATTAATATTTATAGTGGGAGCTTAATAGGAAAAAAAGAATAAAATGAATTAATTGTTGCATGTACAACATATATATATATATATATATGATGAAAAAAATAAAGATAAAGATGGACGAGTTGGTGAGATAATGCTAGCATTTTGTGAAAAAATATAAAAAATAAAGAACAAAGCAAAAACGTGGAGATAAGATGAAGAGAAAATAGTTATCTTAACATTAAATGATGGTAGGACCCACCCCAAACCAAAAACCTATAAATAGAATTCTTTCTCTTTTTTCCTCTCATCACTCATGCTTTCAATTCCTCATCAACCGTGAACAAGAAGGGAAACCAAAGAGAGAAAGAAAAGAAAATGGAAAGAGAGTTGTCCATTCTCAAAGATTCGTCACTTTGGGTATACTATTTTTGCCTCTTTTCAATTCAAAATTGTTATGAAAGTTATAAACTAAAGTTTTTCCAGTGTAGTTTTCAACAGAAGTGTTAATCTACTATGTGACCCAAAACTAGGATATATTTTCACCAGGGGTAAAACTACACAATATGTAATGTCATTGTGTCCAGATCAATGAGTAAAACATAGATATATAGTTTATTTATACCCATGTAGGACCTAAGAATTTAAATGGTAATTGAAAGTTGATACATAGGGGGTATACATATTGACAATGACATTTTAATTGGTGGGTATCGAAATGTCAAGAATGAAATTCTGGACTCAACGACACTAAAATTAGGATTTTTGGAGGTCAACAGATATATTAAATTTGCAATTATGCAATTTAAGGATTAATAAAGAAAAAAATTACATAAGGTTATATAATGTTAAATAATAGGAAATGTTATATAATGTTATATATATAATGTTGTATAATATTATAAAATACTTAGCGAAAAAATGCGTAACATAGAAAATAATTAAAATTTTTCTATTTAGTGTATTGAACTGCCAAATGTATGAAAATGTTAGTTATTATATACCAAAAATGTGACACGTATCGATGATATATGTTTCTTTGGTACTTTGGGTTAAATATTAAGGGCTTAATGGCACCAATTGTACTTTATGACCACGTTGACCCTATTGATCATATATGATAGTGAGTGTTAGACTTGATTCTAGTTGATTGTATTAATTAAAATTGACCAAATCTATAAATGGACTACAATTGGCCGAGTCAATCCTTTGATTGACTAAAGACCATAAAGTTAGATTTGAGACAAGTTTCAAATAGATGTTAAGAAATCACATTGATTATGCAAGCTCAAAGGTTCGCGAGACGTGACCGATCATGAGAGGAGCATCGTAAGTTGAGTATCCTTGTGAGTACTATTTTCTAATTTATCACTTAAACTTGTTATTCTGTTCATAAATGAAATACCATTACATATAACAATACATTTACAATCTTTAAATGAGATTTTAAATGAAAATGTGCACCAAATCTTGAGGTTCGATGGTACGCAGTAGGGTATTGGATGTGGTTGAGCTTTGAGATCAGATGCCACTGTACCTGGAGGTGCATTCTGTGCAGGTCCTTAATTGGCCCACTTACTGAGAATTTGAGGCCCCATACATGATGTATGTGCTAGTGGATCCTTATGATGTTGTATGAGAGTATGCCTAACTGTTTGGTAAGCTCGCTCGAGTAGATTTATTATTACCTTGGAAGTGAGTAAGTGCCTCGACAAGTTTGTTTATTATTAAAACTATTTTCAAAATGAAAGGTGCACGACTGCATTGTGGATTTAAAATTTATTAATCGTTGCATTCATTCACATAATATTATTTGTTCATGCATACATAATGTTGTTTTATTAAATTCTTGTTTTAAGTTATAGGTTATTATTCACTGAGCCGCAGTGGACAAATTTGGCTCAATACTCTAACATTTTAAGTTCTTCTATTGTGGACAAAGGGAAAAAGGTGGTTATAGTATAACATTATGCTCTTGATTTATTTTGGTAAGTTCTCTACGCAGTTCAATTTTTTTTTTGAGAGTTAATGTGATGTATAGGGGTAAGGAAATCATTGTAAATATTTTAACTTAGATACTTCTGCTATTGCTACATTTAGGAGACTGTATAAAATTAACTTTTGTTTTGCTTAAACTTAAGTTGCATTTCTATGTTTTGGTTACTTCCACATTCTCTTATGATTACTTTGATGGTGTTATGTATGATGTAGTTAAAGAGGCTTAACAGTGTGTAGTACCCCCATAAAATTTGTATGAAATTTGATTGAATGAAATAAATAAACATTGATCAAATATTGATCCTTGAAAATTTTACGAAATTTTTGGATACAAAATTGTGTATATTTTAAATTATAGCCAAAATGAGAAATAAAAATTAATTGAGGGAAGCTTGTAGAAATTTGAGTCTACAAATAAATATATAGAAAGGTTGGGTGCAAATGAAACTATAATATGATATTTAAATAAAAATATCAATAGAAGAATTGCCAAATATTATAATATAGTTGAACATTTAACTAGAAATATAAAATAAGTAGAATAATTAAATGATATATTTTGGGTTACAAAAATTACCAAGTTCCATTAAAAAAGATTACATAAATAAATGAGAAATAAATCAAAGTGTTATGTAAATAAATAAAAATAAATTAATTCCCTAAAATTATATGAAAATTGAGGTATAATTGTGTTGAGGCCTAAATGGTAAAATGAGAATTTCATTCAAATTATGGAATTAGCAAGTCTCATTTGATTAAAAACAAAATAAAAAACATGCCATGAGCATGTGCGCACAAGAGACCAAATTAGAAACTAAATGAAATCACATGTGCGCACATAATGGTAAGCCCAAAATAAGAACAAGGAATGAAACCAACATAGTTCAAAAATTAGAAAGTGGTCCCATGTTAACACAAAAACACACAAACTGTTGCACATTACAATCCAAGAGGCAAATAGAAAGTTTTCCTAAAACATTTACCCAATTTCTGTGTACACCACAAAGAGACCAAAATAGAAGTTTTCGAGTGTTATGTGCTCACTAAAGGCTTGATGCAAAAGAAAAGACCAAAATAGAAAATTTCCAAATCTTCATTGATTTGGTGCACATAAGAGAGGAAACACTCAAGGGGCAAGAAATGCTTGACGCACAAGAGAGGGAAAGTGGTCCCAACCCAAATTTGTGTTCACATATGAGCAAGAAACCCTAATAGCCTCCTTTGCCAAAATCATGCACACTCACACATGAGAACAAACCAACTATAGGATGTGGGCCAAAAACATTGCACAAGAGAGTAGGAAAGTTTCCATGTGAGCATCCTTGAGCTGTCCCCCCTAGTGCACATTGAAAATCTATATAAAGGCCCGCTATACTCTCATTCTTTTCATCCCAAAGCAAGAGCTGATAAGATCCCTCTAGTTTTCTCTAGCCTCCCTATTGGCACCTCTTTTCAATTCTTAAGAGTTCTTAAGTGGGAAGTTTTTAGTTCTTGAGTGTTCTTGAGATTTAGACACCTTAGAACATGGAAGTGCTGTTGAAATTCTATTTTTGTCACACCCCGACCCTTGGATCGGACGTCGTGTCTGTCAATTTGAGGCCCTGTCGTCGGGCGTCGCGCAGCTCCAAGCTCGGCCCGTGGTCCACCGAGGCCCCGGGCGTGCGACAGATGTCGTCAGTCTATCTTTCTACCTCTATACACGAGGTTTAAATCATTTCTTTGATTTCAAATATTCATTTTTATCATGCTTCACTAA
>JAJIYU010008498.1:0-17932 GCA_030144865.1 Tinospora cordifolia | reverse complement strand
TATTTATATTTATGTATTTATTTAGTAGTCTAAATTATTTTGACATTTCTAGTCAATCTAAGACATACGATTTGTTGGGGGAGAAAAGTGCGTTTAGAGTGAATGCGCTACGGTCGGCGTAGAAACGAATGAAAAGGGCAATGAAGAAAAAGAAAAAAGAACGAAAAAACCTCGTTACTCGGCGCCTCCTTGCAACTTGCGCGGAAACATCGCTTATTATTTATTCGATTAATCGGCTCTCGTTTTTCTCTTTTTGTTTTTTGAAAAAAAAAAAAAAAAAACCCTATTCGAAGCACGCTTTCGTTTTTTCTTCGTTTCTACTTCGTTTTCCTGTTGTTTGTGGCTCTACGTTTGGAGCTTCGTACTCGAGCTTCTTCCATGGCGACTGCGGCGGACGGAGGAGCGTATGAAGGAGGAGCAGGAGGGAAGCTACGAAGGAAGCCTTTGAGAAGAGCTGTTGCTGCGACGCCGTACGATAGGCCTCCGAACGCTATCAGAAACAGCGTTAGCATCAGCGGTTCTGAAGCGGATACGAGCGACAACAACAACGGATGGCTCTTGAAGATTGTTGATCCAGCGTCGCGAATCATCACCAGGGGAGCGCAGAGGCTGTTCTCGTCGGTTTTTCGGAAACGGCTTCCGGCGCCGGCGCCGCCGCCGATGCAAACCCCAACGGTTGTTTCAGGTTTGGTTTATTCAGCATTTCTTTCGGGTCTTCCTTGGTTGTTTGTGGTTTGAGTTTTGTGAGGGTTTTGGGAAAGGTTGTTGCTTTTTAGGGTTTGGTGGTTTCTTTTTAGGGTTTTGTGTGAATGGAGGTTACTATTAGGTTATGGTTATTAAGAAGTTCGTCTTTGATTTCCTTTTTGTTTTTGTTTTTTTTTCTTTTTTTGAAATGTTTTGTTACCATTTCTCAGGCAAAGACTAGTGTTTTTTTTTTGGTGGCGATCTATCACTGCGAATCCCCTCGAGTTAAGGAGTGAAGTTGAGTCTTTGGCGGTGACGGGAGTGAATTTGAGAGTTATGCTTAGAAGGAAAAAGAATTGAAAGAAAACCGAAACATTGATATAACGTGAATAATGAAACACATTTCTGTTAAATTTTATGTTGGTTGAGTTGTTGCCAAGGAATTCGAGGCTTTTTGGAACGACTTTCAATTGGATGCTTTTTCTGCTTTCCATCTTTTATATCTAAAATATACATAAAGAAATGGTGCTTATGTTTTATATCACTGTTATGTATTCCGTAATGCATTTATTAGCTTATTTATTTTTTTAAATTTATACAAGGTTAGACATCTCTTTTGCATTTCCTCAGCTAATGAAGGCTAGTTGTATGAATGTCTTGACCACACTAGTAGCATGTTTTATTAGAGAGGCTAAAATTTAAATGGTATATATTATGTGGCATGTTTTGTTGCATTGTGATTGCTTTAAACTAAAGAGATTGTTGGTAGAAAGGTTAGGGCTGATTGGTTTCATCAATTCAAGGAAGTTTGAAAAACAATTTAAAGATTAAAAAAGTTGTGGAAAAAATATTTTGTCATGTTTTCCATTCTTCAGAAAACTTGTACTTGTATTGAAAATTTGCATTTTAAGTTCTTTAAGTAGTTGACCCTTGTAATTGAGAAAAACTTAGTTGAGTTGATCTTTTAAGTATAATCCAATCTAACTCTTTTCCTCGTAGTCATTAGTTTAAAAAATGCTCCGTTTATTTGAATTTTGTGCCAAATGAATTCTAGTTTATTTATGTGATTGTTAAAAATTGAACCTTTATCTCTGTATTTAAAAATTTGACTTCTGCCTAAATTTGTTTTGTCAATATAAAAGACTACATACGTGCAGCCAATGAGGTGATGTGATAATTGGGATATCTATCCTCTTTATTTGAGTCTGCACCTCAATGGGAATGCAATGAAAACAAGGCATTGGCCATTGTGGTGTATTAACAAAGGATGATGTGTGCACCTTTATGAAGTATCATAATGATTGGGTGATGCTTGTCTTTCATATGCCGCTATGTCTAGTTATCTTTGAGCGATGGAAACCTTGTTTCTCCTTTCCTACGGTGTGGTGTTTGCTTCTTATTTTGTAGTTTCTTATCATCAAGATTTGAATAGAGTTGGATTTTTGCTAATGATGACTTCATTATATCAGTGGAGACAAACCATGAGCCACAAACAAGGGATGAATTTCGCGTAGCGGCTTCTTCTGTAAGTCATTCCTCCCTTCTTGTCTTAATACAAGTTCTTCCATGGATCAAAAAGTATAATGCATTTTTGACCATCTGTGTTTATTTACTTCCATTTTTTGGGGTGTGATTTAGTGTAAAATTGTTTATTTACATCCATAGATTATTGAAAATAATAGGCTATTGTGTTTCCATGTCCCTATTGATTGTAGGTCAAAATGTTCAATTTTGGCATGCATTTTCATTTAAAAAAAGTTAATGTAACTTGTGATGTGTTTGGCAATTGTAATGGATTAGTTGAGAACATAATGTTGACTAAATAAGAATATAAAAAGGCATATTTTGTTGCACTCCTATTTATTTTTTAGAATTTCGGCTGATGAGCTTATTCAAATACTGATCGTCCAAATTGTCTTTCCCCCACATTATTTGATTCATTATGCCTTAATATAAATTCATTGTTATCTAGAGCTGCTATCTAACTTCATATTTCTTTTATTTTGAAGGATTGACTTTCTTTGCCTGCTCAAGAATTGTTGTTTTTTTTTTCCTATCTATGCTCTATTTTATTTCTAAGTGTAATGAACTGTTGAGGTGAAAACAGGAGCTATAAATTTCGCTGAATTAATGTCCCATCACTTATCTCCAATCAAGATCCTACAAAAAGTATTCATAAGCATTTTTCTTATAATACTTCATATTTGAAGAGTTTGGCTTTCAACATGGCAAAGTCATAGTAGAACTAATAGGATTGTAATTCTGCCGAAATAATGAAATTATTATCTTACTGAAAAAAAAACAAATGGAGTCATACTAAACTTGAACAATAAGACTTTCAGTGCAATCAACAATTTAAAAGTATGGTGTGATATTTACTACTAATTATTTCACATAAAACAATGTATTATTTTAAAAGCAATCAACATGCTTTTATAGTCTAGAGGTGAATTGTGTGTTTGTTTTCTTCCAACATCTTCATAAGCGAGCAAAGCTTGTCCTAAAACCCTTTCATGGCTCAATTGTTGTTGTGTTCAACTTAAGTGAACTCTAGTAAACCTTTCCCAAGGATGTGGGGGATAGCCAAGTTATTCTTGTGTTTAAGTAATTTTCATCTGAATATTTGTTCTCTTCTCTATGTCTTGTCTTCCACCTGGGTAAGATGTATTCCTTACAAGCCCATCCTTTTATGAGAAAGCGCTGGATTCTCTTTCCTTCGTGATTTCTGGTTTTTCTGGGTTTGTTATTGTTCCAGATGGAGGTGGTTGTATGGTTTGTTGTGCTGTTGACTAATCCACATGGTTGGAATATGCCAAAGATGGTAATAATTCTGAAACTTGTAATGCAGAATCCTTCTGGGGCACAAGAGATCACTAATGAAGTAAACAAAGCTCCCGATAGCTCTGACTCTGATAGCATCAATGAACTAGAAAAAATTCTCAAGCAGAAGACTTTTACAAGGCAAGTATTTTGGTAGCAGATGGTTATTACTATTTTAACCATCTATGCACTTTGTCTAACCTTTGATGCTTATTTAGCCATGTTTTTCTGGTTACACTTATCTTTTTCCATAAGCCTTGAAGTGCCATATATCAATATTAACATCATCCGATGGCTAGTATTTGTTTTAATAAGTTGATTACATTTTGTTCTGGTGTTTTCTATGGGCTTGAGTTTTATTTTACTCGAATGATTTGCATTGACATAAGCTTAATTTAGAAATTATTATTATTATTTTTTTGATATGCTTTTGAGTTTTCTCTTATTGGTTTGATAATATTTTGTGATGGATGCACAATTAATCAGGCTTTTTTCTGATTATGAAATTTTCTTTTTCCCATGTGCTTTTGAATTACCCCTGTATTGAACACTTTATTTTTCCCAACATGGCTGTCTCTTGTATATTTTATCTATTTGATCATGTGTAAAACGTATGTGCAATTTTATCATGTATCGCTAGTAGCAAAGAAAGCTTGACATTCCAGTACTTGGTTCATTGTTCAATTCCTATGTATTTTCGATGAATTAATCTGCTGACCTCTGCTAATCATATATTTACTTTTGTGTTTGGTCGATGAAACTTATCTAGTTTTGGATCAACAATGTAAAGTCTTCGCTATCAAACATTTCTTGATGATAATTGGTAAATTTGTGATTTCGACTATGTATGAGTTTATCTAATGTTTTCTAGGGCCAAAGACGGTGGTAGGTGTTATACCTTGTGAGGCCAGGTGGGACATAGGCAACGTATAAAATATTTATTTGGAGTGTATTTATTATTTGTGTATGTGTGTGTGAGTAAATAAATTACAAATAAATCATATAAAATGTAACATATTTATATATTAAAAGTAAATAAATATTACAATTATATATAAAATAAAAATGAAGCACGTTGTCACTTGGATAAAAAAGGGTATCACACACACATATATAATTATATAATTATTTAATTTTAATGCAAAGTCATAAATAAGATCATATCAGATAAAATATTTATATTAATAACTGATTGCATGTCTACATATATGTGCATATATTTAGTTGTTTATAAGTATGTTTAATATTTTCTTTTGAAATTGTATAAAATATAAAAATGAAGCATGCTATTATTGTTGGAAACTTTTGCTTGAATCAAAGAACTGTCAAATGAAATTTGATATTATTGTTCATTGAGGTCAATGTTGTTAAGGCGGTTTAAGACGATAAACCTCTATAAGATGAGGCGGGGACTAGGCGCGGTTTAGGTAGTATTTAAAATAATTATTTAAATGTCCCTAAAAAATTATTTATTTATTTATTGCTTTCTCACTCAATATATATATATATATATATATATTGTTTAATACTTTTTTTTATAATTTTATTTTATTTATAATTTATATTTAATTAATTAATGATATATAACCTATAAAAGTATAAATAATGACATATATTAGATAATACATCATGATAAACCCATGATCATTATAAGGTCACATACTTTATAATTATAACATTCCAAAAAGAAGTGCTAGTTGTTGGAAAGGGGGGGGGGGGGAGAGAGAGAGAGAGAGTCGTTCACTAAGGAAGATGTCAGAATTGCTTGTTGGAGTGTCGGTTTGAGAATGGTGATATTAGATTAGTTAAAATTGAAAATAATTAATTAATTAAAAACTCTCCTTTTTTTTAAATTTACAGAGAAACCCCCCAGCGCCTAGGTGGTGGCTTAGGTGCTGAGGGGGCTATGGGCAACGCCTTGACAACACTATTGAGGATTAAGTTTTGGATGTTTCCAACACTAAAATATGAAAAAAAAAATCCTAGATAATATTGAAAAAAACTTTAGAGTCCCCTGCAAAAGCCTTGGCAAGACTTAGGTGGTGTCTAGATATGGAGCCTTGACAACACAACTTAACTCTAGCAATAAGGTTAATACCTGCAAAAATGTAAAGTCTTGTATAATGTACGCTGTCAAGGATTTGTCTTTTGTTAGATAAATTTCTTTATTTGTTTAGTTGATTATAACTGAAATCTATGTCAATAATTTTGACCATCATATCATTTTTGTTTCCTCAACTTGCTCCTATTATCTCTTATGCATGCAAATTTGGCCTTCATCTCATATGGTTAAACTACTTCAAAATCATTTCCTTAACTTTGATGAATGATGATATGATGGCAGCAGCCGCACTAAATATAAAGTCGTGAATATTGTTGGGAAAATTATGTTCTCAAGGTTTTTTCTTTTTCTTAGACAAACATGTCTTCTTTTAATAGGTAATGGCTGTAACACATGTCAATTATTGTCATTCTGTCCTTACTGTTCCTTCAACTTGCTTATTATCATCTCTTTCACATGCTTTTTTTGAATTGGTCTCAAACGGTTTAAGTAATTCAACAACCATTTCCTTATACTATGCTTTGGCCTTAATGATTTGTTGTTCTTTTTTGTACTTTTTCCATTGGTCTAATTAGTGCCGTCGTCTAATTCTCATTATATTGTATTGTTACCCAAATTTTTAAAATTAAAATTGAATTGTAAAATTGTTAAGGATGAGGTTTAAATTGAATTTTAAGATTTTTTTTTTTAGAACTTTCAAATAATACATGTGAACAAGTTCGGCACTTATATATGCATGCACATGTAATGATTTAAAAGTATTCTTATAGTAACTTGTATATATAAACCTGTATTGTTTCTTGTTAATAAATATATTAAGTTCTTATTGCATTTAATTTTTTTATTTTATTGGGCCTCAATTATTTTATATATATAAATATATATTATAATCCAAAAATATAATAATTAATTTTTTTTGAAAATGATATTAATCTAAAGTTGAATGATTGAAGTCTTATTTAGGTTTAGTGGAAGAGACTAAAGCGAAGTCATCAATTCAACCATTTGCATGGTTTTCTCTAAGACTGACCTCTTATGTTATGGTTTTTCGGGTCACAATAAAGTATGTTATGTTTACCATATCTTTTATTATATTGCAAGTTTGTAACAAAAAACTTAAAAAAAGAAAGTTCGGAACATAAAAGGGTAAACCATTTTGCTTCTTTGTCATTGACACCAATTAGTGTCTTCTGTGATGTGTGATCCGCTTCTTTGTTTTCTTCTTCTTTATCTACCTTTTCTTTTCTTTCGTCTTTGTCTTCCTCTTTTTGTTTTGTGTCAAGTTACATGATGCGATTTAAGTCATGTGAGCCACAAAAAACCACATGAGCCAATGTTGAGTTGTGCAATTTTTAGTGTATTACTCCCTTTGCTGTTCAATTTTAATTACAGTGCTGTTACCAGTCAGAATGAGGGTAAGTAGTGTAAGCAAATTTAAAACTGTGAAGGTGAAACAGAAAAGCTTTGAACTAAAGAAAAAGCCCATGGTCTGCAAAAGTAATAATTAGTTGAAGGGTAAAAAGTTGTGGATTTATCTTCTTAACTCTTAAAGCAACCTTTTCGATTAAAGATGTATTAGGTTTAATTTTATAACTTTGCAGAAAGTGCTTCATAGAGGAAAGCTCGAATATTTTTATTATGTAATTTACTGATAGATATGCATCTATTATCATTTATTTGCAAAATAACTTGATTGGTAACTTTGGGATTTTTTTTTTCAAAACCGGTTTTTGTATTTATGTAATTTCTTCCATCTTTAGTTTTGAAAGCATTCAGGTTTGCCTTTCTTGGGGCATTTTTTGTCCAGACTATTTGTACAGCTGTTTGCTCAATAAAGGGCTTCATGTTCTGGTTAATTTCTGCAGGGAAGAGATTGATCGGTTGACAGATTTGTTGCGTTCTAGAACTGTTGATGTTGAAAGTCATCAAAAGCAAAAGATTGAGCTGAATACATCAGAACCAGTGAGTCTTAAAGAAAATCGAGCTAGGATGCAAACTTTTGCTGAGGAAATTCCAGCTCCTGTGAGAACTGTTGTCTTGCCTATGTTATCTAGTTGACCCATGAAAAACCTCTCTCTCAATTCCTTTCATAAGAACTGGAAATTCTTGAATTTCCTGGCGTGGACTTATTTAATTTTGTGACTGTAGGTCCTTGAAGATGATGTTGCTTCCCCTGCAGAGCTGGCAAAAGCTTATATGGGAAAGAGGTCTTCTAGGGTAGCTCCATCCCCATTGGGTTTGCATAGTCAACCGGTTAGAGATGATGTAATTTCTCTATCTAATGCATCATTTTCTTCAAAATCACCTTGTACGTCACTTGCACCGAGATCTGTTGTTCGCTTTGGCAATGTTCCTGGGTGTTCTGAGAATAGCTATATGACCCCTATACGGCGAGGTAGATCTGCAATATACAGTATGGCTCGTACTCCATATTCTAGATTGATCAATCATAATGGTCTCAAGGTATTGTGTCATAGAATTTCATCTTGTTATGCTTTCGTTCTTGTAAGTGTTGATACTTCTATTTTGTGTTTTAAATGGTGCTAAATGTTGATTTGTGTGGCATTCAGGGTGTGGAATCTGCAATTGATGCAAATGTTGGTCCCTCATCACCTCAATGGTCCTGGGAGAATAATGATCATTCTGGTGCCAAACAGGTGATTATACATTTCTGGCAAATTAAAGTGTATCTTTCTTCTTTTCGGAAAAAAAAAGGAAGATATAAGACAATACTGACCATGTTGTCAAGGTGTTAAGGCAATGCTTGGGTGATTTATCGTGCATATATGGGGCATAGGTGATGAAAATTAAATAAAAAACAGCGTAAAGATCAAATGTTTTTTATATGTGAAATTAAGTATTTTAATTTTCTGAAACCTAAGTGACGAAAACATTTCCTAAGCATTGTTTTTCCAATTTTTTAAAGGGAGCTTCTGAAAAAGCCTCAATGATTTGTTATACCATCTCAAAGCATGCATTAAGGAAAACGTTTTGTTTTAGGAGAAGAGAAGCAATACATCTGTCTGAAAAGAAGTGATTGAAATAAATGACAAAGTTTGAAACTTTCTTTTATTGCTCTTTATACATGCGTGCGTGTGTATCCAATTGTTTTGGCAATTTGAGGCGGAAATATGCTGATGCCTGCCGAGTCACCATGCTGATACTAATCATTAATTCATTATCAGAATTTAACACGGTATGCTGTATTTAATTCTCAATCAACTTTTAGGCTTCGAAGAGGAGGAGTTCTGTCTTAGATTGTGATATTGGTTCTGTTGGTCCCATTCGCCGTATTCGACGCAAAAGCAACATCGTTTCTCCTTCAATAAGTGCCAGTATGGTGACTTCTAGAACTGCTCTTTCAAGTGCTGCCACTGCATTGTCTACTGATGTTGTCCAAGTATCTACATCGTCAAATCAGAAGCTATCTCTTGCTGTTGAACCCAACCATAATGCATCATCGCATAAGCTGGTTGAGAGTTTGTGTAAAAACAAACAAGATCTGGGCTTTGCTTCTGTTCCTTTTAAGTCAAATGAGATGGCCCAGAAAATATTGCAGCAGCTTGATAAGCTGGTACCTTCTCCCAAGGAGAAATCTTCCGAACTTAAGTTGGCTGCTGACATAGGGAAAGCACCTACTAAATTAACTTCTGGTATGCTTCATGGTCAAGCTCTCAGAAGTATGGAGGCTGTAGATTCCTCAAAATTGCTGCATAATTTACAAGGAATGGATTCTGCGAATGGTCTAGGTGCTGCACGTTTTCCAGGTTCCCAAGATTCAAGTTCTCAAGGACAAGTCAGGGTTCAAGAAAATGGGCCTAGCAAGAATTCTGATATAGGTGGCAAATGGGCTTCTGAAACAAATGGTGTAGGTGGAGAATCTGTTAAAGAAACCTCACACAACGTTGATGCAGATTCTATCATTTCCAACATAGCTTCAAATCTCCCCCAAAAGAAACGGGGCTTCCAAATCAGTGCTCATGAGGTGTGTTGTATGATTTGTCAAACTTCATTTTCTTATTGTAACTTTTGGCTCTTACTTTATTTTTATTTTTATTGTGCTCTTTTATTTGTTTATTTTGGTTTTTTCTTTTTCTTTTTTAAATTGATTTCATGTCTAATAGGGTTTCCTTTTTTAGCTGAAATCTTATCCTTTTTATACTTGTAAAAATTTTCTTACTGAATTGACTTGATGACCTTGTTCATTTTCTCAGGATTCTTTGGAGTTTGATGATATACCTGATAAAGAAAAACTGGATTCTTCTGTAACTGAACATAAGACCAATGCTGACAGAGTAGGAATTGTAGACAAGCATGGAATTTCTTCTTTTGGATCACAGCCTGTAGCAATTTCAATCTCAAAGGCGGTCAAAGATACAGGAGCTTCTGAGATCCTCTTTCCACCTGTGAGAAAAGAGACTAGTTTTACATTTTCCAATACTCATGCTCCTAGTGCTATATCAGCACCTGCCATGCCTGCTTCCGAGTCACCTACCACCATGTTTAATGGACTGGCCTCAACAAAGGAATCAAGCACTGCTCCTGTGTTTAGCTTTGGCTCTAAGGTTTTTAATAGTCCTGCCCCCTTTACGTTCTCATCATCATCTGCTACAAGTGAATCTTTAAGCCTTAAATTTGGTAGTGAAGCAGATTCAAAGCCAGAGACAACAATCAGGTTAGTTTGTGAGCTTGGAGAAGTTAATAATTCCTTTTCATTAATACTCTTGAAGAATTGATTATAAGTGCATGAGCTCCTTGATCAATTAGTTAGTTCAAAGAAGTCAAGTAATAATTTAAAAGCAGGAAAATCAATTGCAGTTAATGCCATGAAATAGTTGTCATTTGCACAAATTTAGATATACTGAATTATAAATCTCTAGCTGTTGGAATGCTAGGTAGTCAAGATGGCATGGCTTACTTCCTTCTGCTTTTTAGCTATTTAGCTTCTTATCTATCTCTTTGCGTTATTGATTTTTAATTTTGAAAGTTTACCTCTATTTTTAAAAGGCCTGTATTTATTATGCCTCCCTGAAAATTTTGCCTAATTTCCTGCAATCTTTCCATTATTTATATTCTTTCGTGAGGTGTTAGTCATCAAAAGTGTAATCAATGGCGGTGCAAATTGGATATCAAAGTTGGAGACTCAAAATGCATGTTTTTTGGTAATGATAAAGTTATTTTGATGACAAGTTGGACATGAAATCAATATGAATTGATTCTTGGATCAAATGTGCTAATCCAAAACTGAGGACATCTAGGCAGTGGAACTAAATTGCCTAAGCTATACTTAATGCAGGTAGTATCGCTCTAAGAGGTTCTTTAGAAAGTTTTCAATGTTAACATAAATGTATAGAGCTTAAGGTTCTTTTTCTTCATATACTTACATATATGATTTTATTACTTTTTTCTTGAACACCCTCCCTCTTCAGCTTGGAGAGGGAGGAAAATAAACCCTCTTGAATACGTCAGAAATCATTGCATCAGACTTGTCTATTTCATGGTGAAAAGTGAACTTGCCTGACCTATGAGTGGCAATATTACATTCCTGGGAAGAGAATTGTGATTTTATTATTTAAACATTGGCAAAACTTTTAATTCTAATGTTAAACTAATATTTCCAATTATGTGAACTGTCTTTTTTGGTCCTCTTCCTTTCTTTGTTTTCCTATGTTCTTATTGTGATCTGTTCTTTATCCTCTGTTTTTAAATTGAGCTTTCAATGTATCTGAACTTGTACTTTTTAATATTCTTAGGTAGTTATCAATTTGTTGATTCAAATACTAGATTTTAAAATATAAATAACCTATTTTTACACCAGTTTTGACATTTGTGCTGATGAATGTGAATGTAATTATGCATGCGAGGTTCTTATGTGTAAAACCAATTGATTATTTTCTTAGTGTGCTATTTTATAATGCGTGGTCCTGCAATATACAGTGTTAAGGAAGCTGTTTTCATTTATTACTTACAAGTCTTAAAATGTTGCTCCTTTGCTTATCATACAAGCTTGTTGTTTGATTAGGATTCTTTTCAAAACCAAAAAAAATTAGACATCCTAATGTGCATTTTGTGTACAAATAATTTAGCTATATGTGCAAAAAAAACAGACATTTGGTCTCTCTTATAAAGTAGACATGTCTGGATAACTGGCTAAGAAAAGAAAATAAAATCCACGAATAGCCAATGTCTAATATTAAGATTGAAGGGAACAATTTCATGAAGAATACTCAAGGATATTTAGCAAATCATATTTTATGAAAGTCATGAATGATCAATGCCTAACAGTAAAATTGAGGTAATGGGTTTATAAACAAAAAAAAAAAAAAATCAATGAGTGTTGATCTCAAAATCAAGCAAGTTGTATTATCTTGATAATGTGATAATGCATGGTGGAATCATGAGCTTTTTAGAACTCCTCAATCCATTTATTATTTATTTATTTTTGTGAGAATTCATTCTATTCATATAGGTTAAGTTGTATTTTAAGAATAATCATTATAAAGGCGGTATATCCAAACTTCAGGAGCTTGTTTCGTCAAGTTCTAGATAATGAGTTTGGATAACTGTGCTGATGATATTTAACTGCTTTGATGCATGGACTAAAACCTTTCCTACACAAAAGCACAACCTAAACTTCTGTTATTTCATCACAAGAAGCTGGAAACCATCCTTCGGTGGTAATCAAAAGTCCTTTATTTATCTTTTAATTAATTAATTAATTAATTTTTTTACTTTCAATTTTAAACATTTTAAACTATTGCAAATTCTTGTCATATTTGTTTTATGATAATTTGGACAATCGAAGCGAATTTTATTTGTAATTGCAAAATACAAAGTTTCATCGAAATCTTCAAAAAAAAAAAAAAAAAAAAACCGATGAAGTTCACCTAAAATTGAGGTTTTGATGATGTTTGTAGAAAAAAATGCATAAAAGCCAAAATAAAAGCATTTTTATGAAAGAATCTATGTGGTGTACAAAGATTCTTTTGTATAATCATAGAGATTGTAAAAAATAAATCTCTCTCTATAAATGAAGAATATTGGAAGGCGAAATATGTGCAATTGCTGAATATTTGGAGCCATTATATGTATATTTTTATATGCAAAAAGTATTTATTTATATTTGTTTTTATCATTTTTAAGAGAAATTATGCATATTTTAGCATTTACACAGTATTTTTAATCTTTTCTAGGTTGGCAAATTTTTATAGAAACTCTTTCGCGTTTTGCAAATTCTTCAAATTAATTTCATTTTTCTAATATCGAAGTTTGGGCCGAAATTGAATTTTCATTCCTTTATTTGTTTCCTTGCTCAAAACTTTATTAACTACTTATTGGAGAAAAAGGAACTGCAGCATCAGACAACCACCTCATTATTGATTTTTATTAACATATTAAATTCAAAGGGTGTTGTATTTTTTTCCAACTTGTTACTCTTTGTTATTCTATTTAAGTCTTTTTGTAGCTGAAACTATGCTAAAGCTGTTTCATTCATTTATTTATTTCATTCAAGGGAAATAGATCTTTCTTTATCTAATTGGTGGGCACTGGTCACTGGTTAATTCTTTTTAGTAGATAAGGTTCTTCTATAGTTCTATCTAATTGGTGGGCATTTGGTTGAGGGCAGTTTATATACTTGAAAAAGAACATGCTCACTGCTTTTGGTCAATACTATGAATTACAACTTCTAGTAGTGGATCAAAAAGTTTTTCAATTGCAATGGCTCTTATTTCAGATTGGCTGAAAAATCTCTACACCTTGCATGAACAATGGATAGCTTGATCCTTGGGGTGAGGCCAGTGTAGTGATCCTAGCTCTTTGGACCGGTTCATGGATAAGAGGATCCAATCTATGGTAGAGTTTTCTGATTTGGAACTATGGTTGTGTCGATGGTGAGAGCTGTGTCTTGACTCTTGAGATACGAGGAAAGTATACAACTGTGTTAGGCATTTTTGGGTGTATGCTTTGGTGGTTTGCAGTGACGACAGACAGCTTAATCTTGTGAGGGGATAGATCTGTGGCGATTTGTACTGTCTACTATAGGGATAGGCACTTGTAGGCTCCTATATAAATAAAATTTACAGGCTCCTATATAAATAAAATTTATAGGCAAAATTATAGATGTTAAATTTATATAAAATGATCAAAACACTTCATATTAATTGAAGCATGCCCACAAAACACTAAATTTATGCCACAATGTACATGATTCAAGATGTTTGATGAATTTGAAAAGTTTCTTGTGTCGAACATAAAAAATGTTAGATAGTGATGTCAATTGTTGGTGGTCACTGATGGCTGTCATAGTGTTCAATGACTTTTCTTGGTTGAAGCAAATGAGGAGAATTGACTTAGAGAAAGGTTTGAGAGTTTACTATCGAAAGAGAGCTTTCGTTTTTAACACTTCTTTTAATTAGAAAGACCCCCCTTTACTTTTTAAATATTTCCATAATTCCCACTGTCTTCATTGCATTGTGCCCAGGGTTTTCTCTCAAAATATGCCTAGGCAGCTGCCTAAGTTGCTCCTTGAAAACACATATGAGTGCTAATAGTGTAATGTGCTATTAACGATATCAAGTTCTTTTTTCTTCTTATAGCCAGGGCTATAAGGTCGAAGCCTTTGAGAAGGAAGTGCCTCTAAGTCAAAGCAGTGCCTTTCCTTTATCCCTTTTTATTTTTATTTTATTTTTCTTCTTTTTCTGGTCAAGCCTTGGAATGGCATGAGTCAAAGCGAAACCTGTGGGGAGGAACCTTTTAAGTGAGCTTCTGGGTTAGCCCTTCAAACAACAAAACGAGAATGCAGGAGCACACAAACATATGTATTTAACGAGGTCAATTTTACATGCTCTCTTCAAAGTTGCCTTCATTAGTTAGAATTCATCTTTATAGAGTTATTCATA
This sequence comes from Tinospora cordifolia, assembly GCA_030144865.1. Lineage (NCBI taxonomy): Eukaryota > Viridiplantae > Streptophyta > Magnoliopsida > Ranunculales > Menispermaceae > Tinospora > Tinospora cordifolia. The sequence goes on along the minus strand of JAJIYU010008498.1, from coordinate 3,466 downwards.
ATTTGTTCTAGGTCCATTACTAGATCAAAGTGGTCATCGGTGATTGCTATAGCGCACTTGAATAAAAATGGTGTCCCTGTGTCCGGATGGACAATATGTTGTGCATTCACTATGGCAAAAATATGTTGTCCATACCAAGGGTTGATCCAAGGATTAGGTCTTCCATGTGCAGTGCTTTCTTGATAGATATATTGTATAACTCAAGCATGGGTTTTGAAATTACATATTTTCTCTGCCTCCTACAATGCAGTTGCACAACCTCTTGACTGGCAGTACTCTGTAAGTGGTGGTTGGGTGTTTGATTGAGACTTCGGGATTGAAATTATGTGCATTTTCTATTGACCATGATTTTCAGACTCATTGATTTTTGAGAATGGTAAACTTACTTATTTTATCTATTTATTTATTTATTTTTGTAAATTTGAAAGGTGACATAGTAGATTGTGAAATCCAAAATTGTGGAAGTCCCACTTTCTATGTAAATTTGAAAGGTGACATAATAGGTTGTGAAATCCAAAATTTGTGAAAGTCCCACTTTCTATGTAAATTTGAAAGGTGACATAATAGGTTGTGAAATCTAAAATTGTGAAAGTCCCACTTTCTAAGCATGGTAAATCCTCAAGAAAATATATTGAAATAATGCCTTTCTGGTAAAAGTTGTCTTATGGGATTGAGCAGTTAATTTAATTTTCAAAATTATGGAAATGATTTTGTACTTTTTTTGTTTAGGAAGTGCTGAACTATGATAATATTGGTTAGAGGTTTAGGTAGTGGGTTGGTGGGGTTGGGTTTTGACTCCAACAACCACCCATCCCTATCTTGTCAGGTGACATAAAAGAAGACCTAATGCTATACTACGTCATCATCCTGATTGACCAAATTTTGGGTAGGGTTGGTTCTGGTAATTTATTAGGAAACAAATTAAGAAGAGGAGAGGGAGGGAGGGAGGGCTTCTTGAATATTATTTTGCTAGTGAATGAAGTTAGAAGTAGGGCTTCTTGAATATTACTGAATCAACCAGATTGCAGTGATATTATATCACTGTAATCAAACATCAATTGTGGATGTTTGATTGCAAAGCTCTTGTGTGGCCTTGAATATTATTTTGCTCGTGAATGAAGTTAGAAGTAGGGCTTCTTGAATTTCTTGTTATGCATTTCCTCATGGAAATCTCATGTCTTAAGCATTTGCTTGAATCTGTAATATAATGGATATTATATCACTGAATCAACCAGATTGCCTGGAGTTCAATTGTGGATGTTTGATTACAAAGCTCTTGTGTGGCCTTGAATGAGCAGTTATTGACCATAGTTCCTTTTTAAGCAGTTTGGAGGAAAACTCAAAATTTTGGCTGAATGGTTGGTTCCCTGCCGATATATTGATTTCACTTGTTGTGCTCATGAGGCATGTGGTTTGTGTGTATATATATGATTTGTGGACAAAATAATTTTGTATATGAGCATGTCAAATTACTGAGATTTGGAATCAAGTTACTTTGGCAGAGTGAATGACAATCATCATGGTAGTTGAAAATTTCATGTTCAATCTCATTAGCTGAACTTTCAGCTGAGTAGTTTTCTGAATTTGGTTTTATAGAGATTGTGTTGTAACAGTTGATTTCTCCATGACCCTGCAGTGCTTCGACTCCTGCTGCTAAAATGGCAGAAGCTACATCTACATCTGCAGAAGTTGATAGAGGTAACAAAGTTAACAAGAAGTCTCAGGAGGAAGGAAACATGCCCAAACAAGAAGACGCCATACTGTCAACCTCATTGCCATTAGCAACCCCACCATTTTCTTTTGGGAGTTCATTGAGTAATTCAACACCCAAAAAAGAGTCATTTTCTTCATCTGCATCTCTGCTATCTACACCTTCCACCTTTCCGGTTACCAGTGGATCTGCAAGCAATTCTATCTTTTCTGTTCCTGCAATCTCAACTGTTCCCACCGGAGCAAGTAATACCATCTTCAGTAGTGCTAGTGCAGGTGCTTCTACAGCTGAGACAACTGGCGGCATGGTGTCCACACCCACTTCATCTGCAGTTTCTCCTATGCCTACGTTCAATTTTGGCTCCAGCTCTTCGGCAGCAATTCCATCTGTTTCTGCTCCATTGCCCTCAGCTTCGTCTGGGGTAGATTCTGCAGTTGCAGGACTGAAAGCCAAGGAAGTCTCATCCTATGGTAGCCTAAGCAGCTCTTCATTTGGTGCAACATCATCTTCTTTTTCAGGGATTGGCAGTGGCATTTTTGCATTTGGAGCTTCAGCTCCATCTACTACATCTGTCACTTCCAGCACCTCCTCTGCTAGTAACCCATTTCAGAGTGCTAATACTGCAAGTGCTGCTTCTTCTGTATCTGCATCTTGTTCTCAAGCAGCTCCTGTGACGGGGAATTCATTGTTCAGTCAGAGCATGCCAATGCAATTTGGTTCTGCTGCATCAACACCAGCCTTTGGCTCAAGTGGTTCTTCCCCTTTCAGTTCTGGAAGTGCGCTTTTTGGTTCATCATCTACTGGAGGTAATCTGTTTGGTACGACTTCCAGTTTCAGTATAGGTTCTTCATTGAACTCTACTGGTGCCAGTTCTTTTAGTTTCGCTGGCGGCACTGGGTCAAGTGTTTCTGGTTCTAGTACACAATCTACATCATCTTCAATTTTTCGCTCTTCAGCACCATCTACTGGATTTTCATTTGGATTATCATCTGCAACAACTGGTAGTGGTAGTGCACTACCATTTGGTTCATCTCTCAGTGGCCCATCTGGATCGATATTCTCATTTAATTCAACTGCTTCTACCTCATCAGCCCCTGTGTCACCAACATTTCCGACTTTTGGATCAACGGCTCCAGCTACTACAATTGATACTGCATCCCCCAGCAATGATCAGATGAACATGGAGGACAGCAGCATGGCTGAAGACACCATACAGGCAGCACCTAGCCCACCAGTTGGTTCAGCATTTGGGCTAACAGCCAGCTCGCCTGCTCCTAATTTTGCATTTGGTTCTCCGGCTCCGTCTGGAGGGGCTCCATTGTTCCAATTTGGGAGCCAACCTAGTCCGTTGCCCCCACAGAACCCATTTTCTTCAACAACTCCAAACAATCTCGATTTTGCTGCAGGAGGCAGCTTCTCATTGGGGACAGGAGGTGGTGACAAGTCTAACCGGAAAATTATAAAAGTTAATCGAACCAAGTTGCGGAAAAGATAGTGAGAAAGCCTACATATATTAAAAGTACCAATAATCATTTATCTGCCCTAAACGTGGATTATTACGACATGGTGGGGCTTATCACCAAAGTGAAGCTGTTCTGTTTTTACTGCTTCAGAAGGTGAGCGTTGGTGCCCTTTGATGTTCTTGTTGGTGATTACCCAGGTGAGACCTTGTGAGAGTGAGTGGTGATAGTAAATGAGAACTGGTCTTCCAGATATATGTGAGAGAGAGAGAGAGAGAGAGAGAGAGAGAGAGAG
>JAJIYU010008497.1:0-17930 GCA_030144865.1 Tinospora cordifolia | reverse complement strand
TCTGTTTTTGTATAGTTTTTACGATGTATATTTTGAAACTGGACCGAAGGGTCATGTAACATATTTTTGTATATGTATTCATAGGACTGTTTACCATCTTGAACACTATTTCGTTTTGATTCATAAACTGATGATTTTTAGTTATGGTATGTTATACAGTGTTCAATGATTTAGAAAGATTTGATCCGATTAGTGCTTCCGCTACTATTGTCTTTATTTCCAGTATTAATATGATTTTGAACATCCGGTGAATTTGATTTAAAATCAAGTGCTTAGTAAAGCATGAATAAAATGACTATTTGAAATTAAGAAATGATTTAAACCTAGCGTATAGAGGTATGTGAAAACATTGATGATAATTGTTGCACTCTCAGTGCCTCGGCGGACCATGTGCCTAGCTTGGAGCCGCGCGACTCCCAATGACAGGGCCTCAGATTGACAGACATGATGTCCGGTCCGGGGGTCGGGGTGTGATAGAGATGTTCTATTTGATGAGCAGGATTCTTGGCGTTGGGATGATATACACCATGTTGTTAAACCCCCTCAGCCTATCTCTTTTGATGATGAAGCCTCTACCTCCACTAGTGTTCCTTTAAGCACTAATAATAATGGAGTTGCTTCTAGTAGCAGACCTCAGCGTACTATTTAGCCACCTACCAGATTGCAAGACTTTGAAGTCTATTCTGATAATGTTATTAATGATGATAGGAGCTTGGTTCATTATGCCATGTTTGATGATTCTGATCCAATCACTGTTACTGAAGCTATGAAAGAAGAAAATTGGGTTGCTGCCATGGACTTAGAGATTCAGTCTATTGAGAATAATGACACTTGGGAGCTTGTTACCATTGCCCAAGGTCATAAAGCTATTGATGTTAAGTGGGTCTTTAAGACCAAACAGAAGCCAAATGGTGACATTGATCGTTATAAAGCACGACTTGTCGCAAAAGGCTATGAACAGAAGCCTGGCTTTTGTTATCAAGAGGTATTTGCCCCTGTTGCTCGCATTGAGACTGTGAGATTATTGATTGCTATGGCTGCTCAGAAGCATTGGAAGATTCATCAGATGGATGTGAAGTCTACCTTCCTGAATGGTTACTTAGATGAAGAAGTTTATGTGAAGCAACCACCAGGTTATGTGAAACATGGTTTTGAGGATAAAGTCTACAGGTTGAAGAAAGCTATATATGGCTTAAAGCAAGCTCCTTGAGCATGGAACAAAAGAATTGATCAGTTCTTTTATGTTTTTGGTCTCCAAAAATGTGGTTTTGAACATGTCTTATATGTCAAGATTGATGCATTTACTGGTACCATGCTTATTGTTTACCCATATGTTGATGATTTGATTTTTACAGGCAATGATGTCACAGTGATTCGAGATTTCAAAAAGGCAATGATGGAAGAATTTGAGATGACTGATATTGGTCTCATGTCATACTTTCTTAGTATTGAGGTTGACCAACGTGATGATAGCATTTTCATCAGTCAGCATCGATATGCCCTAGACATTCTGAAGAAGTTTAATATGTCTAATTGCAACGCTTCTTCCACTCCTGTTGAAGTTGGTACCAGGTTATCAAAAAAATCTAACGAAGCTCCAGTTGATCCAACATACTTCAAACAAATTGTTGGGAGTTTGCATTACTTGACTTGCACACAGCCAAATATCTTATATGGAGTTGGATTGATTAGTTGATTCATGGAATCACCCAACCAATCTCATCTTGTTGCAACTAAACGTATCCTTTGTTATATTAAAGGTATATTTGATCATGGTTTGTTCTATTCTAACACTGTTGATTCTACTCTTTTTGGATATTCTGACAGTGACTGGGGTGGTGATCATGATGATAGAAAGAGTACTTCTGGCTATGCATTTTATTATGATTTTACTGCATTTTCGTGGTCTTCTAAGAAGTAGTCTATTGTTGCATTGTCTACATGTAAAGCTGAATATGTTGCTACTGCTTCAAGTGCTTGTCAAGCTATTTGGTTAAGGAATCTTCTACACCAAATTCATATGTCTATTGATGGCCCTACACCCGATTATATTCATAATGTGTCAGCTATTGATTTGGCAAAGAATCCAGTGACTCATGGCCGAAGTAAACACATTGATATGAGGTATCACTTCCTCCGTGATCAGGTTCAACAAAAAGAAATTGAATTAGTCTACTGCAAGTCTGAAGATCAAGTTGCAGATTTGTTCACTAAGCCTCTGAAGATCGAGACATTTGTGAAGTTGAAGATTGCATTGGGAGTGTGCAAAATCTGAATTATGGGGAGAATTTCATGTAATTCAGATAATCTAGCTTATGGGGAGATGATAGAATTCTAGTGGTACTAGAATTGTATTGTGATCTAGATTATCTGATTGAGTCAAACTGATGATTTCAGATAAGGTCCAATTAGATTTTGATTTTGGATAAGGTCCAATTAGATCTTGGATAAAGTCCAATTAGGTAATTTGAGTTAATCTCTAATTGAGATTACCAGATAGTTTAGAAGTCTACAGAGTTTAGGAGAAGTGTCTAACTGAATCTATAAGTAGACCCTATGGATTCAATATGTAATTGATTAAGTTTAGTAGAAAGCAATAAAGTTTGAGCAGAGGTTTTTATTCCAACAATTGTCAAGACTTAAAAATCCTTATCAGGTCTCTGTCATAGTCAATTACAGTTGTATGCTAATTCTCCAATCCAAACATAGTTAATAATTAATTATTCATAAATTCTATCACAAAATAATAGTACAGCTACGGTAAATCCATATGTTATAGGTGAAATTTGCATTAAACCTCTGAACCTGTTCATGGTTTACATTGAGTCCTTAATTTTTGTTATTTACTCATATTGTGTTAGTATTGTTAATCTCAAATCACTCCTAATTTAAATTGTGAACAAATAATACTTTAAGCCCATGACATTTAAATAATATGCGTTCAACTGGTCTTACGTGGCACCCATGCCTTAGAACTTTGTCCTACTTAGCTTCTTTTTCTATATATGTTTGCCATGTTGGGGGTACATAATATTTATTTCAAATTTGATTTCTGATTTATTTCACTCAAACTTGTTGATGTTGTTGAATACAACTTGATTTCATACAACATATGTATAGGCTAAGTATTGTATTTAAATAACGAAGATGACGACTCACCACAACAATTTTAGTATTTAGTAACAAAATTTTCAGCAATAAAATATTTTTGGTTGTTGTATATTACTCCTATCTAGCATTAAAAACACTAACATTACATTTTCATAAAAATATAATAGCAACAATTTTTTTGTTGCAAAATTTTACTTATGACAATAAATAATAATTTTTGTTGCAAAAAATCATTGCTTAATCTTATTTTAGCAATGAATTATTATTTTTGTTACTATTATTTTTATAAATAACATAGCAACAAGTGAATTAAAAAACCAAACCTCAGGTCTCTCTATTTTGCTCCATCTCTTCGCTCTGCTCATCCCTTATCCCTTTTTCAATCTCTCCTCTATCTCGTTTATCTCTGTTCACCATCTAGAAAAACTCCCAAACCCTAGCATTTTCCCTTATTCTACTGTCAAAATCCTCATCATTGACCTCTTAAGGTTGTCAATAACCAGATCCAACGAGTTTCCAACACATTCGGCTCCTTTCAGAACATCAACAACGACATCCTATTCAGCATCCTTTCCTTCCATATCTCAGTCCAGCCCTAGGGTTTAGACGAAGGAGAAGAAGAGGTTTGATTGTTGTAGAAAGTTTTGAGGACTGAAGTCTTATGGATGCATTTGTGGATAACTTCCCAATGCAGTGATGAGGATGCACTAATTAGCAAGGTGAGTGGAAAAAGGGATTATTATACATAAACTTCGATTGAAAGCAACTAAATTAAAACATGTGAAGTAAATCCTTGGATCTGTCTAATCTCTTGGCTAACATTTTATTGAATATTAGTTCCCTGGCCCGAAAGCAATAAAGAATTAATAAGCATGTATGATTCGCCCATAATAACAAGAAACGAATGATATTTCCTTCGATTTGAGTATGTATAGCTGTTGAGGAATGTGTGATTAGTTGCAATTAAGCAGTACTGGAGCTAAATTAATACTAAGAGATGTGAGTGGAAAAGTAGTGGCGGATTTTGGTTGTGGCATATTAGGTTTGGCCGCTACACTTTTGGTTGCGAAGTTTGTACTAATTCCTTTTTGTTTTCCCCTTATATATCAATTCTCTGTTTGAATGAGTAAATATATGCCAAAGTGATCTTTTCTTCTTTTTTTTTTTGACAAGATTGTTATTAGTGTAAACATTCATGTTCAACCTTTGAAAACTGTCTCATTGAATGCAAATGATTTGGAGGTATCTTACTCTTAAATTATTAATTTTGACTCATCTATCGTTCTAATGGATCTTTAAGTGAACTACCTCTAGGGTTAGAATGTCTAATGAAGTCAAATTATTGAACTAAAATGAGTCTAATGTTTATTTAAGGGAATGAACAGTTGGAGATTGATCTTCTGCAATGCGACATCAATAGTTTGAAATGGAGAGTTATTGTTTTTCTCGTTTCAAGTTCTTCATAATGCAGCAAATTCATTCTCTTTTGAATTGCATCTTCTAAGAACTTGAAGACATTTTGATGTTTGGCACATGATGTTATGTGGGATCAAGGGCACTCAAAAATGATCCTTTTTTTAGTTACAGTTTCCATAGTCATCAACAAAATATTTCTTTATTTAGATATTTTGGGTTACAATCTCTCGCAAGGCTTTAAGTTGTTAGATTCTTTTAGTCTCCTCCTTTGTGAGTTGTAGGTTATTATCTCAGCTTAAAACAGTATGAAAAAAATGCTTAATTCGCATGTTTTCTATGCTTACTTTATTAGTCGTGTTTTTTCATCCCTTGCTGTGCAAGTTGAGTCCTTCAAAGCAACCTTTGCAGTTAGGGAAAAATAGTTTGATTTATCTACTTTTTTTATATGTATGTATTAGTGATTAGAAAGGAGACATGAGCTTCAATGTGCTTCAACTCTATTCTGCGTAACAAAAATATTTCTTAGCTAATTTTTTTTTAATTTAAGGGTGTTAATCCATTGGCATGAAGAAGATTGGCGTTTGGTATGTCTGTTATGATCTTGGAAATCTCATTTTAACCTTTTTTGAGATAGTTAGCTTATTGTTACGATTAGAATGGGATGAATATGTCTGGTGTTGAATCAAATTTTTTTAGTTGGATAGTGTGTGATTGTCAATAGAAATTACTTGAATGGCATTGTCTCGAGTTATGGAGCTTTTCCAACAAAATTTAACTGAAAAAAAAATATTTTTTTGTTGAGAATTATAAGCGTTTTACTCTTTTGGTTAGGGCATTTTTTCCTCCTAATTTTTCTGTGCCGCCACTTCACAAAAACATAAAGTGGAAATCTAGAAAGTATGTTTTCTAGTGCAATTATGACTACTAATTGCCTATGTAGATTCTGACCTAGCACAAATCTATCTCATTGGGTTCTTGAGGAGCGAGATTTGTGTTGTACATGTCCCCAATCTCTAATGAGCTAAAAGTCCCTATTAGGTGACAATTATGAATGTATTATTCATGACGACTATGTGCAAAATGTTGTTTGTTGTAGCTTTCCTCTTCCAGACATCCTTGGTAGGTATCTCTCACTAAATAGCTACTTTATAATCCAACTATTCTTCCTTCCAATTTACAATGATTTACCTAAGTTCCTTCTACGCCACATAGCTCCTAAATTGATTTTTTTTTTTTTGCAGCATTTCCTTTTTATCTTATAATTGTTTTTGTACTCTTTTGTTTTCCAAATGCAGAGGCTCATAGAAGACATGGTGGCATGGAACCATCTTACTAATTAAGGTGGGTCGGACAGGTGTGAGCCATTCATCATACCTCCTATTTTTCTCAAGTCATGTAAATTACTGATTGTGAATTTTCTAATTCTCTTTTGCTTTTGTCATCTTCTGTTGGGTTTCACAAGTGAGTGATCTCATAAACTGTGGTGTTTACATATTTACACTAGATATTTTTATCGCAATCTAGGATGTTTTCACACAACAAAAAGATAGAAGTTTGGAATATTAGACATTGACTTACAGATTATTAGTTTGTAATAAAGATTGAAACAATTAGTGATTTGTTCTTTTTTAGTTGAAACTTAGTCTAAGATAATGGATTAGTTATTTTTTATTTATCAAAGGATAATGTAATACCCTGCCTCCTGAGCTCCATCGTCTCCGTCATCTGACGGTATAATTTTTTTCAATCAATAATCTTGAGCCGCCCAAGAGACGGGCATGTATCACATTCTATTTTTCTTTTTAAAAGACTTCTTGCGCATTTAAGTCTACGTACAAAAATATTTCATAGCCTCATAAATAAAATTTTTTATTTATTTATTCTAAAATTTTGAGTACATGATCTATTATAGTGAAAAATAAATTCAAAACTAAAATAAATAATTTAGCTTGGGCCCACGTGCCCTACAATGAAATAAATAAAAAGAATTTTTAACAAATAACTCTCCACGTATGGTGATAAATTAATTTCTTGAAATGTTAAAAATAGGGGGTTGAGCTAAAAAGTCCAATGAATCATTTCATCTATTTAATTCATTATTCTAACCAAATAATACAAGCATATCAAACGCTTTAAAAGATTTAATCGGTTCGAACAACATATTATTTCAGTTGTAATTTAGACCGAAAGGGATTAACCTCTGTATTCTAGATGCAGAGAGAGTGATCAATTTTGAAACTCAAACCCTTCTTCTGATGAATGGGAATTACTCTTGAAACCTAGTTCATTTTGGTGCCAATCCTGACAGCCAATCTAAAAGGCTGGTAACACACGCAGAGAACATTTGTCCCCATGCCGGTACGTGGTTGAGCTTTGTTTAATCTTATTTTTGTGTACAAGAGCATAATAAATAAATATTCTAACAGTATTTAAATACTCCAACATTATAACATTCACATTCACGAAACATTGACTTTTGATTTCTTATATAGAAGATCGTACAAGACGCAACTACAGAACATACTCTCTTGGTCATAACCAATAAAATAATGCATGACAAATAACAACTCTAACAGTATAACATTCACATTGACTTTCAATTTTTTAGAAGATCGTACAAGACGCAACTACAAAGTATATACTCTTGGTCATAAGCAATATAATAATGTATAACATAAATGAAAAGGATAAGAATAAAATTAAACTAATAAAACAAGCAAACATTATTTAAATCAAAATAATAAATTAAAAGAAATGAAGGAATTTTACCTCGAGATCGCTTCCTAAATTCGTTTAGCACTTCGTTACTACTACTTCGCAGACTATTTAAAATAGCTCAAGAAAAGAAAAGGAACTAAGTATGTCAAGAAGAAGGCAGAGAGAAAGCAAGAAGGAGTATATTCTTGTTCTTGTTGGGATGAATGAAATGAGGGGGAAAAGGGATTTATATAGAGTCTTCAAGGGCTAATTTCATAAAATTTTCTCTTCTTGATGTGTCAAACTTCCATTTTTGTTGAGTTGGGATGGCTAGGGTTTGAGATTTGAATTTTAGGTTTTTTTCATAATTTTTGAAAATTTTTCAAACCTTATTTCAATTTTTTCTGATTTTTATTCGTTTTTTTCCTTTTTCTTTATTTTTTTAATTTTTAAATGGCGCATGGACCCTGCACACGTGGCCCGTGCGCCTCTTTAGTTTCTTGCTTTCAGCCCATGCGCAAGTCATTTCCTTTTTTTCACTTTTATATATATATATATATATATATATATATACCCAATACAATACTAATTATGTATTTTATTATATAATATTACATATTACTATAAATTACTATAAATTATAAATTAATTAATACATATACCAATCAATAAAATTAAGTAATCAATTACTATAAATTAAATACACAATATATAGAGTATATTTATTTAAATATTATTTTATATTTATTTAAATATTATTTTTACATATAACATGTATGGTACATGATATATAAAACATATAATATAAGATTTATAAATAGCAAACATGGTTTATATAGTATATATAAATATCTTAACAATTTCAATTACTTATTTAGTTGAATTACTGGGGCTCAAGTCTTATACCAAAATATTTATAAAGGTTAATAAGTTATGTAATTATGTAATGATTTTAATATGCTTTGGCTCATTTATAACTTTTAATTAAAATAGAATATTCAATTAACTATTTGTGAATCACAAATAACTTAAATATATTTTAATGGTCAATTTCATCAAGTAATGGTTTGTTATATTTACATTAGCAATAAAATCACTTTAAATTTGAGATGTACAATTGTATTCGTACAATAGAAACGTTGTTGTTGCATGAAATGAAAAACTAGTTTTAGCAACCTCACAATTATTTGCTTGTGGTAGATTGTTCCTCAAGGTATAGAGACATGTCATTGTCCAAAGCAATCTCAACATCTTTAATGTAGTATCCAAAATTGGTTGCCTTGTGGAAGGCTTCTAAATCATTTTTATGCATGTAATTCCATCATTTAGTTCGTATACACAAATCAAAAATATAAAAAACAAAAACAAAAAAATAGTACTATCTTTTCAAAATGTAAAAACACCATTATTTTTAACTCCCCTTTTTGCAACCCCAACCTGCTGTTGCCTAACATTATTTGTGTTGATGATAGTGACCTTGGTTGTGTAAACCCTAGAGAAAATTAAAGAAAATTAAAATAATTCAAGAAAATGCAATGTTAAGGAGAAAACACATGGAAATATTATGAAAATATATTTTCTTGATGAAAATAATTTATAGAATTAATTTATGAATTTTTGGAGTAATTATTGAATTTTTAGAATGATAAATGTAATTTTTGGGAGCAAAATTTGATTTTTGGAAAAATTATTCAATTTTTAGAGAAGATAATTAAATAAATGATAAAATAGTGTATAATAGTGATATTTTTATGAAAAATGATGAATTAAATAATTTTTAATAATTTAGAAAAAAATGTAAAATTTTGGTATATAATACATATATATTGGTGTATATATGTAATAAAAGAAAAGGAAAACAGAAAATAAACAAAAAAAAATTTTAAATGGACTGAACCAGAGCACGGGCGGAACGGCCCGTGCAGGCCAGACGGCTGGTCGGGCCCTAGGCCCGACCCAATGCACAGGTGCACGCGGGCTTGAGCCTACACGCCTTGAGGGCCCAACATGGGCCAGCCCATGCCTGGCTGGGCCATGCGCCCAATCCACCAAACGAACCCCCTTGGTTTTTGTCCTCTTGTGCAATTTTTTTCGAATTTTTGTCAAATTTTCAGCATTTTTGGGCATTTTTTCGGCACAAAAGCCATGGGAACACATGGTTTATGATCCATGGTTTTGGCATCGCTTCATAGCCTCCCTTGTGGCCAATCCAGGCTGCCAACTAGGCATCCAGCATGTGATATTAAGTGTCACCTGAAAGCCACATGTCATTCATACCTTTGGCAAGCAAGCATCCCCATGCAACAAAAAAACATTCTTGAGCTCAAACTCCATAATTTTTAGATTTTGTAGCAAACTTTCCAAGCTCAGAACTTCTTCAATTCTTCACCAAATCTTACAAACTATAGTTTGATTTGAAGCTTGTACCACCACCTACAAAGTCCCACAAGTAGTTTGTCCAGTCTTGGAGTTGTCTGAAACAGAAAACATTAAGAAGAGGGTTGTCCACACTATTTAAACCCAAAAAAACTAGGAGGTGCATGCTGAAACCATCTTTGGAGTTTTGGACCTTGGCCATTTCCAATTCCTTTTTGAAGGTAAAATGGTTCCCCCCCCCCCCCCCTCATTTTTATATGTACTTTGATCTCCAAGAGTTAGAGAATGAAAAATAGGGCCTTATGCATGATTTTAGAAACCTTGAAGTTAATTACTTACTCACTGTCACAACTATGTAATAGAGATAGTTAGAGCAACCTTGGGAAGGCTCATACTAGGACCAATCCAGACTCGTCCCTCAAGTGAAACCCTTCACTTTACCTTTCATGATTCAAGTGTCCAATTGGTAGAAATTGCATATTAGAACGTTTAATACGTCTTGTGAGTCTCTGGTATTCACTGTGCAACTTACTGTTGCAACAGTGCCGACAGAAAGAGGTTGAGACCAGAACAAGAGCTATATTTGGGACACTTCAAGGCACCCTTTCGGGCTGAAACTAGAGGCATTGTAGACTCCATAATAGAGGTTTTAGAAAGGTATAAAGACTTGACCCTGAACTCTTGTGGATGTGTCTTGTTAATGCATGCAAATATGCTATGATTGTAGGGTGCTAGAGCAAATTCCTTGTGTTCTTTAAAATGTAGCAGAATATTGATGGAATGATAGACATGTTTTTTATGTTGCATGCTACTGTTCGAAGTGGTTGTGATTATTGAATATGTTATGACCTATAAACTGTAAGTGGACACAAGAAACAACCCATAGAATGGTGATTAAATGAAGGAAAAGAACACTAGAGGATTGTAGAATCCTTGAACCCAGAAATTTCCTGCAATCTAGCTGAAGTTTCTGAGATAACATTGACAGAACAAACCATGATATATTGAGCTAAAATTTGGTGGAGAGACCCTTAAATATGTCTAGAAGTTTCCTACAAAATTTCAAGACATTCTGATGTGTGTAGCTAGGTCAATTAAGGTAGACAGTCACTACCTATCACAGGGTATACGTGATCTATGCAATTTCTGTTATCATACTTAAAAGCCCTAGTCATGAGGTCCAAAAATGGTGATTTAAAATTTTGGGAAAACTTTGGAAAGTCTGGAGCAGTTCTGCAAAGTTTGGCGCAAATTCGATAAACAGATTGCCCGCAGAAAAATTAGAAAAATGGTTGCGCAGAAAGGTTCATAGGCTAAGGTTTGTGCCTAAGTAATGGGAATTAGGACTGTTAACCCTCTTTGGCCCAATTGGCCCCATGAAGACCAAAATTGACCTTGTATGACTTTTTTGACCAAATAGGTCAGCAAATGATGAGTTGACTAAAGTTGACCAAGATTGACCGTGGTCAATCAAATGGACTTAGTAACTAAGGCAAGGGAACGAACGTATGTGAACTATTCTTGACTAGGTCAAGTAATTGATCAACCAATGATGTAGAATTAAAGTGGGCCAAGTTCCATGTTAATATTAAGAAGTTGTGTCGATTTCGTAGGACCCAGTGCTAGCGGGACACGACAGGTCACGAGAGGAACACCAGTAGCGGAGCATCCCGGTGAGTAGTATTTTCTAACTCATTTCTTAGAGCTTCTTATTCTATGCATTATGAAAATAAATTACATATTGTGATGAATTTGCATTCTTTTAAATGGGTTTTAAATGAAAAGTGTACCGAGTTTCGAGGCCTGAGAGTACAGGGTTAGGGTGAGTTGTGTCGGTCTCTCATACGACCCCGAGAGGTGACCACCTAGCACAGAGTGCCCACCAGGGGGTTCTGTGAGCCTACGATGATGGCAATGGCAATAAGACCTAATCGGGACGTCACTATAACGCAACGGTAATAAGTCTTAGTTGGTCGTTACGATGATGACAACGACAATAAGACCTAATCGAAGTCGACACGATACGCCTAACTGTCTGTAACCCGCTCGAGTGATTTTTAATCGCCTCGGAGAGCTTGCGAGCCTCGGCGAATATTTTTCATTATTTAACTATTTTTTAATGAAGGTGTTCGACTGCATTATGGATTTAAATGGTGTTTACTGTTGCATTCACTTGCATAATGCTATTACTCATGCATTCATGGCACATGTTTTAATTGTGGAATACTTGTTCTAAGTTTGAATTAGATTGCATTATTCACTGAGCCGCCGTGGACAATTAGGCTCACTTCTCTAACTTTTCAAGTTCTTTAGCAACGGATAAAGGCAAGGGAGTGGTCATCGCATAGAGCCGCATTCTCTTATTCTTTTTGGCAGGACTTCTTTATATTTCCCTTTCTGTTATTGTCTTTCGAGGGTTAGGACCTATGTATAGGAGTGAGGAGAGCTTGTATATAAGGGATAGTCACTCTCGTTGCTACACATGTTATAATGACCCATTTTGGACATATGAAGTTCTTATTGGTGTTGGTGTATTAAATTTTTGCTGCATTTCTTATGATTACTCTGAAGGTGTGTGATGTGGTGTTGTATGTTGAGGCTTAACAATGTCATGGCAAGCTCGGCTTGCAGGCGAATTTGTTGGGATACTGTGCCGGTCGGTTCGTCCTTCATCCTAAGGAAGGGGTCCCGACAAAAGCCTATTAAGGGGCATTCTTTATATCTTGGGCAAGAGGTGGTTTAATGTCACGAATTCTTATTTCAGCATTATCAAAACAATATTATGTACAAAGAACAATGATTTATTTATTTTTTTAATAACCTTATTTAAGCATGGCTAAGTTTCCAGTTGTAACTAGACTTAATAATAAGTAAAAAGTAAACAAAAATAACCTACTTACTTTGAATAGCAAAGATTTGACAGCTACATCACATATGTTCTTCAATCAACACCAATAAGTCATTCCTGGCCAACAACTACTTCTTCAGTCTTGATTGTTATTTATGCTCTCCATTGTTAAATTCCTTCTTCATTTTTGTATCCCTTTCATTCTTCAATAATCTTCAACCTTCAAGTTTTTCTTCTAATTTTTGAAGCTTTTCAGCTTTTCTTCTAAATTTTTAAGCTTTTTAGCTCTTGTTCTTCAATCACAACAAAGATTTAAAAAAACAAAAAAAAAAAAGAAATTTCAAACATTATTTTACATATTTTTCATAAATAGGTTGCACTACATCTTCAAAAATTTTCTGAGCTTTGTTCTTGAGTTTGCAGCATCAAGCTTTGTTCTTGAGTTTGTTTTTGTAGCTTAAGGACATTGCATTACATGGTATGACCGACACATGTGGTTGTAAATGCACATGAACGGTTGTGAGCCCTTAATGTCATATCTATATCCTACACGTATATATAGCTAGTATATATTTAATATATATATCATATGTATGGTACATAATACATATAGTATATATTTAATATATAAACATAATATATATTAATAATATTAATAATAATTGTTTATTACAAATACTTTGTAACAAATAAATATTTTTGACATATTGAACGTTATTAATTATAAATCTTAATATTAATGATGTAATTAGTTTTTGCTATTTATGTCATTATAATTACTTTTCTCTATATCAAGTTTTCACATGAGTAAATTCTATCTATTGTATTTATATAAAGCCTATCTATTGTATTTAAATAAAGCCTAGTGCACTTTTATATGATCATCATCCTTTGTTCTAATTCTTTTATTTCAATGATGGCATGCGAGACTTCCGAACAAAGCTCTTCTGGTATGTCTTACTTTCTAAAAAACCTCTTTTTTTGTTTTTTTTATTTTTTCTCTTTAATTTTTCCTATTAACAACCTAATTATACATGCATATGGAGGAATGATGTGCGAATGGTGATATTAGTTCTGACTTATATTCTTTGTAACAAATTTAATATGACCTACCAAATAATTTTTGTCTAATTGGGGCCAGCCTTTTGGAGGTTTATCATATAACATATATTTCTTATATATATGTATATATATCTATATGAATATGTAAAAGAAATATGTGTTATATGATATTATATTATATGATATGTTATATAGAACCTATCTACTGTATTTATATAAAGCTTAGTGCACTTTTATATGATAACCATCCATTGTTCTAATTCTTATATTCCAATGATGGCATGCAGGACTTCTAAAGAAGGTCCTTCTAGTATGTGCCTTACTTTCTGAAAAGCCTCTTTTTTATTTTTTTTCTCTTTCATTTTTTCTATTAACAACGTGATTATACATGCTTATGGAGGAATGATGTGCGAATGGGTGATATTGATTCTAAGTGATATTCTATGTAACAGATTCAATATGAGCAACCAAATCATTTTTGTCTAATTGGGGCCAGTCTTTTGGAGGTTTATCATATAACATATATTTCTTTTACATATGTGTATATATATACACATGTGTAAAAGAAATATATGTTATATGATATTTTGCGACAATTTTTTAGTTGCAAAATATTATCCCAAAAATAGATATTATATTGTATTTATGATAATATTTATATTTTTTAAGAAGATATATTTTTGTTGTTATAAAATAGCTATTAACTATAATGTTCATATTGCTACAAAAAAAAATATATTAATAATAATTATTTATTACAAATATTTTGTAATAAATAAACATATTTGTAATATATTGAACGTTATTAATTACAAATCTTAAATATTAATGATATAATTAGTTTTTGCAATTTATGTCATTATAATTACTTTCCTCTGTATCAAGTTTTCACATGACCAAATTCTATCAACTATATTTATATAGAGCCTATCTACTATATTTATATCAAGGGTAGTGCACTTTTATATGATCACCATCCTTTGTTCTAATTCTTTTATTCCAATGATGCTATGCAGAACTTCTGAAAAGCCTCTTTTTTATTTTTTTTCTCTTTCATTTTTTCTATTAACAACCTGATTATACATGGATATGGAGGAATGGTGATATTGGTTCTGAGTTATATTTTATATAACAGATTCAATATTACCTACCAAATCATTTTTGACTAATTAGGAACAGTCTTATGGAGGTTTATCATATAACATATATTTCTTTTATATATGTGTATACACACACACATATATATATATATATGTTATATGATATTTTGCGACAAATTTTTTGTTGCAAAATATTGTCCCAAAAATAGAAATTATATGGTATTTGTGATAATATTTAAATTTTTAAGAAGATATATTTTTGTTGTTATTAAATAACTATTAACTATAATGCACATATTGTTGCAAAAAAAATTATATTAATAATAATTGTTTGTTGCAAACACTTTGTAACAAATAAACATATCTGTAATATATTGATCGTTATTAATTACAAATCTTAAATATGGATGATATAATTAGTTTTTGCAATTTATGCAATTATAATTATTTTCTTCTGTATAAAGTTTTCACATGACTAAATTCTATCTACTATATTTATATAAAGCATGTCTACTTTATTTATATAAAGTCTAGTGCACTTTTATATGATTACTATCCTTTATTCAAATTCTTTTATTCCAATGATGGTATGTAGGACTTCTGAACAAGGCTCTTCTAGTATGTGCCTTATTTTCTGAAAAGCCTCTTTTTTGTTTTTGCTCTTTCACTTTCCCTATTAACAACATGATTATACATGCATATGGAGGAATGATACGTGAATGGTGATATTTGTTCTTAATTAAATTCTATGTAATAGATTCAATATGACCTGCCGAATCATTTTTGTCTAATTGGTACCAGCCTTTTGGAGGTTTATCATATAACATATATTTCATTTATATTTATATAAAAATATATATATTTGTGTGTGTATATATATATATACATATATATAAAAGAAATATATGTTATATGATATTTTGCGAAAAATTTTTAGTTGCAAAATATTGTCCTAAAAATAGATATTATATGGTATCTAAGATAATATTTAAATTTTTTAAGAAGATATATTTTTGTTGTTAATAAATAGCTATTAACTATAATGCGCATATTGTTGGAAATAAAATTATGCTAATAACAATTGTTTATTGCAAATACTTTGTAACAAATAAACATATTTATAATATATTAAACATTATTAATTACAAATCTTAAATATTAATAATATAATTAGTTTGTGCAATTTATGCCATTATAATCACTTTCTTCCGTATCAAGTTTTCGCATGACTAAATTTTATCTACTGTATTTATATAAAGTCTAGTGCACTTTTATATGATCACTATGCTTTGTTCTAATTTTTTTTATTCCAATGATAGCGTGCAGGACTCCTGATCAAGGCTTTTTCATATGTGCCTTAGTTTCTCAAAAGCTTCTTTTTTTTGTTTTTTCTCTTTCATCTTTCCTATTAACAACATGATTATACATGCATATAGGGGAATGATGTGCGAATGGTGATATTGATTCTTAGTTATATTCTATATAACAGATTCAATATGACCTACCAAATCAATTTTGTCTAATTGGGGCCAACCTTTCGGAGGTTTATCATATAACATATATTTCTTTTATATATGTGTATATATATATATATATATATATATATATATATATATATATATATACGTGTCAAAGAAATATATATTATATGATATTTTGTGACAAATTTTTAGTTGCAAAATATTGTTCCAAAAATAAATATTATATGGTATTTATGATAATATTTAAATTTTTTAAGAAGATATATTTTTGTTGTTATTAAATAGCTATTAACTATAATGCACATATTATTGCAAAAAAAAAATTATATTAATGATAATTGTTTATTACAAATATTTGGTAACAAATAAACATATTTGTAATATATAGAACGTTATTAATTACAAATCTTAAATATTAATAATATAATTACTTTTTGCAGTTTATATCGTTATAATTACTTTCTTCTATATCAAGTTTTCACATGACCAAATTCTATCTATTATATTTATATAGAGCCTATCTACTGTATTTATATAAAGCCTAATGCACTTTTATATGATAACCATCTTTTGTTCTAAGGGCGTGTTTGTTACGTAGTATTAGGATAGCATTGGACAAATTGTTGTCCTAATACATTGTTTGGATGTCAAAACGGATGGGAAAACTTTTAATCCCCTTTGCTATTTTATTCCGCTTGAAGAGGATAAAATAATGAGGACTTCGAAGCGAGATAAGAAAGGGGATTATATTTTGTTTTTAATCGGGGTTTTCTTTCTCGTGCCACACTTTCCCTCCCAACAAAACTGTCTGCAACTCCTTGCTTTTCTCCATTGTTGCATCGACAGCGTCTTCTCCATCTCGCGTCTCACCAAGGTATGTTGCTCTATTTTTTTTCTCTTCTTCTTCGTCTTGCGTCTGGCGATCATTTAGTTGTGTTCTTCTGGTTTTTTTTTTCTCTGCACCTTCTTCTCCATCTCGCATCTCGCAAGTGATTTAGTTGCTAGTTGTGTTGCTCTGATTTTTTTTCTCTACAATTTCGTCTTCATCTCACATCAAGCAAGTCTTGCTCTGATTTTTTTCCTGCAATGTCTTCTCCATTTCACGTCTTGGCAATATTACTCTAATTTTTTTTCAACTTCTTCTCTGCTTATCACCAAGGTTATTGCTTTATTTTTTTTCATTATATCATGGAAAATGATGGAATGTGTTTCACAGAGAAAATAGGAAAGTTTTGGATGCTTCTTCTACTGTCTTTCTATTAATGTTTTTCTGTTAATGTTTTGGATGATCTCATGTCTCTTTGTTGATTCCAATCCACGTCTCTCTGTTGATTCCCTTTTTTTCTCCATCTGGTTTTTGTCCATGTGAAATCAGACAGAAATTTTCTCCATGTAGGTTTCACAGACATGGGTTGCAATTTTCTCCATCTGGTTTTTATCCATGGGAAAGTAGAGGTCATGGGTTGGATGTTTTTTTTTCATTATAATGATTCGAATGCTTCTTTTTTCCCTTCTTTATAATGGGTTGGATTTCTTTTTCATTATAATGGGTTGGATGTTTTTATTTTTTTCATTATAAATGTAGTTGGGCAGACCATGATCAACTAAATAAATTATTTTCTAACAGTATAGTTGGAACTTGGATGTGTGTTTGCAATGTTTGGATGTGTGTTTGCAATTTTGTATAGTTAATTTAATACTTTTCTTCCTTCTGTTAGTCTAGTGAAATTTTTTTTATAAAAATGAAAGAAAAAAAGGAAAGTTCTGTGTTGAGTTCTTTCTAGATTTTTATTTTGTTTGAAAAGTATTACATATAGATTAATCTATTTAATGAAGATG
>JAJIYU010008496.1:0-17949 GCA_030144865.1 Tinospora cordifolia | reverse complement strand
GTATCCAAGTTATGCCTTGTTCATTTATAGCATGCATTAATAGAAACTCATGCATATAGATTTTATTAGTTTCTCATGTGCATAGCCTGTATTGTTTGATTTACTTTCCATTATATGCGTGATGGTGGTTATGAATGACATTGTGTGTAAAACTAAGATAAGACGATGGTTTATTAAGAATTCACGTACCGGTGCGATTGACGAGCCTGAAGCGGATCGAGGTGGAATCTCCTATATGCTACTGTTGGAGATCGTCGAGCTACAAGGCGGATCGTAGGTATTCCCACCTGGAGCTGAGTGCTACAGCTCGAAGTCTTTGGGAGATGGTACGACACCTGGGTAAGTACGCTCCCTTAGGCTGTGATATGAGTATCGACTGATTTTAGACGGTTGTTAGAACCCTCTGAGATTTGATAGATCACAGGGAATACCGAGAGGCATCTCAAGCCTCTTCCGGTCTCAGACTTCAACTAAACTAAATGAATGTTTGAACGCTTAATGTTTGAAAGTGTTTGTAATGTTTTGGATTGGGTCTGTATAATGCTTGTGATGTGTAGGATCGATCCACTGAGCTTTCGAGCTCACTCCCACTTTATTTTTTAAGAACACTTGGATGTAGAATATGTGGACTACGTCAGAAGACCCGCACTCTGATTGGACGCATTGTGGGGAGGTCGTCAAGGATAGGTGATTTGAAAGACTTATTTTATATATTTCGTTGGATTGTTTTAATGTATTTTCATAGGTTTAATTTCAACTATTTCATTTTGATGACTTTCCTTGTGTGACGAATTGGTTTAACTGAATAGTTTTTAAAGTATTTCCGCTACTTTACTTACGATCTATTTGAAAGAATTATTATAAATTTCTATTTTACACATGATGTCTTTATAGACTTTGACTTGAAAACCAAAGAGTATGAATCGAATTTTGAAGAAAAAGATATTGATAGAATGGAACCTAACGTAGCATCTCGATTTTCGTCTGGGCGACGATCCACACGTGACGTAACACGTGAAAGGAGGTTCGGTCGAAAATTGGGGTGTTACAATAAGCACTGTTCATGAATAATTATTAAATCATAATTTTATGTTAGACCACTCAAACTAATACTATCGATCTTTAAAGGTTGATGACTCGAGATAAGTTGGAACAACAACACAAGAATTCAAGGGAGTCAACTATTGAGGTGAAAATGACTGTACTCTCTCATTACCATTATTTTAGTCTTGAATGTAAAGCATGAGTGGATGATTAATGTTCTATTATCTTAGAAGCATGTTAGGGATGTTATGATGCTTGAGTTCTTGCCTACTTAGACAGCATGTTGTGTGATTCCTGTTGTTTTAGTACCAATATGTGCCATGTATGACTTTAATTACAGGATATGATATGTTGTAACTGTAGCATGATTAAGGATTAGGTAGCATGAATTTATGCTTACATACACTATAAATGTTGAGAAGATGTGTGCTAGTGGTCACTAAATGAAGATAAATAAGATTCTAACCACGTACCAGAGCGATGATAAAGATAATGTGGCAGTAGTCTGGTATCATCATGGCCATTTCTGCCACCATAAGCTAGTGTCCATGTTATTGTGGCAGTAGTTGGGAAGGGACTAAGGATTGAGTGAGACCTCACTCCTAAAGTTGTTTCATGATTAGAAATTGGCCTTCAGGGTGTTACTTCCAAGAGTTCAGACACAAGGGAACACCGAGAAGATCCCTTTCAGTCTTAACGTTAAGATAAACTATTGAAGTGTTTTGCAATGCCTAATGATTTATAAGTAGTTGCTCATTTTATGTCCTTCACTTAAATAATGTTTGAGATGCGATGTATATGATCCACTGGGCTCTTGAGCTCATCCTACTAATCTACTTTCAGGGAATCACTGAAGATACGTGCTCACAAGCAAGTAATTTGGAGACTATTGGAGTAGTTGATGCAATCCATTGTTGAGCTTGAATAAAGTAAAAGTTTATTAATTGTTTACAGTTGTAAGGCATGTGACCCACCATATTTTGTTCTATTGGATGTCAGCCACTAGGCCAGATAGTAGTTGTTTGTTTCAAAACTCCACCATAGGGCCCACAAATTTGTTCTTAATTCTAATATAAAATTAAGTCTTTTTAGTAATTATATGATCCCAAAGCTATTGTTAATTTGTTTCTAAGCAAGTTTATTTATGCATCTTTTTGTACTTTTGGATATGGTCTGCTGCAACCAGCAAATGAGATAATTGATGTGAAGGAAAAAAGTGATATCCCAACTCTCGAATAAAAAGCAGAAGTGACTGTGTACGAATGAAATTAAGTCTCAAGCTACAAGACAAATACGTCACCTAGGATGAATATGAAAGGTTCGAGAATTGGGGTGTTACAAAGGTGGTATTATAGCTCAGTTAGTAGAACTACTGCGCCGAGATAGAGTTGACTCACATAAGGAGTCTAAGCTTAAACAGTAGCTCACCAAGTAAGACTTTTACTTTGAATCAATTTAGAATGCCATATCTCCTGTTTTAAAATTCAAAATAATTTTGAAAGGCTATTTTTCAAAAGAGATATATGTATTCAAATGTTTTAGTCCTAAATTGAAAGCATCAGTGGGTGATATATGTTCTATGATCAGAGAAGCATGTTAGGGATGTTATGATGCTTGAGTTCTTGCCTACTTAGACAACACATTGTATGATTCCTGTTGTTTCAATATTAGTATGTGCCATGTATGACTTCAATTATAGGATATGATCTATTGTAACTGTAACGTGATTAAGGATTAGGTAGCATGAATTTATGTTTACATAAAATGTAAATGTTGAGAACAATGATGTGTGCTAGTGGTCGCTAAATGAAGATAAATAAGATCCTAACCACATACCGGAGTAATGATACAAATATTGTGGCAGTAGTCTGGTATCATCGTGGGTACTTCCCTCACCCTAGGTGGGTGTCCATGCTACTGTGGCAGTAGTTGGCAAGGGACTGAGGATCGAGTGAGACCTCACTCCTAAGGTTGTGTCATGATGAGGAATTGGCCTTCGGGGCATTACTTCTAAGAGTTCAGACACAGTGGAATGCCGAAGAGATCCCTTTCAGTTTTAACGTTAACATAAACAACTGAAGTGTTTTGAAATGCCTAATAGCTTATAAGTGGTTGTATATTTTATGTCCTTGACTTAAATAATGCTTGAGATGTGATGTATATGATCCATTAGTCTCTTAAGCTTACCTCATTAATCTACTTTCAGGGAATTACTGAAGATACATGCTCATAGGTAAGTAATTTGGTGACCATTAGAATAGTTGATACAATCAACTGTTGAAGTTGTATAGAGTAAAAGTTTATTAATTGTTTATAGTTGTAGGGCATGTGACCAACCATATTTAGTTCTGTTGGATGTCAGCTACTAGACCAGACAATATCTGTCTTGTCAAAACTCAACCATAGGGCCCATAGATTTGTTCTTAATTCTAATGTAAAATTAAGTCTTTTTAGTTATTATATGATCCCAAGGCTATTGCTAATTTGTTTCAAAGTAAGTTTATTTATGCATCTTTTTGCACTTTAAAATATAGTCTAGTGCAACCAACAGATGAAATAATTGATGTGAAAAAAAAGGTGACACCCCAGTTCTTGAATAGAAAGCAGGAGTAACTGCATACGAATGAAATTAAGTCTCAAGCTGCGAAACAAATACGTCGCCTACGACGAATATGAAAAGTTTGAGAACCGAGGTGTTACAAAGGTGGTATCAGAGCTCAGTTAGTAGAACTACTGGGCAGAGATAGAGTTGACTCACATAAGGAGTCTGGAGCTTAGGCAATAGCTCACTAGGTAAGACTTTTACTTTGAATCAAGTTAGAATGCCATACTTTCTATTTTGAAATTCAAAATTGTTTTGAAAGGCTATTTTCAAAAGAGATATATGTATTCAAATGTTTTGTTTGGATACAAAGATTACGAGTTGAGTTAATAGTGGGTAAGACTTGTCCCAAGTAAAGTTAAACATTGAAAGGGAGATGGGTTATCCTGTTTTAGAAGGTCAATTGCTAAGCAAACTTCTGTCTCGCTGCCCAATTAAAGATTGTTCCACTAGCTCATACAAATAGTTGAAGTTAAAGGACACAATTATTTTCTATGAGAAAATTAAGAGATGGTATTTACAAACAAAAAACTTACTAAAGTACAAAGATGGAACCAAATGTGGTATTAAAAAAGGGATATGGGTTATTAGTTCGATGGAATGACCACGCAGCCAAGAGACAATACCCCATGTCAAGGAAAAAAAAGCAAAGATCATAGGTAGAGAGACTTAGGTTTTGCAAAGGTAGCATAGTGGATCATAAATAAAAGTTTTTATGGCATAAGCTAGAGACTCATAATGTATGAAACGAAACACTTGTTTGGTCAGGACATGAGATCGGGAGTGTCATGTATCTTTGGTTTCTATGTTGTATGAGATGCATAGGAATTCAGGGATATGGAGGAATTCTAGACTCAAAATATGATGGACCATGTTTGGTGAGTGATCGGTGGCTTTGGACGAACTTGTTCCCTATGCTTGGCTGGTATGGAACGGTCAAGTATGATGGGGCCTGGGAAGCCCTGGACATCGAGACACTTGTGAAATTGTTTGGGTGTAGTGAGACCTCTAATTGAAAATTTATATCGATGGGTGTTTGGGTGTAGTGAGACCGCTAATTGAAAATTAATATCGATGGGTGTTTGGGTGTAGTGAGACCTCTAAGTGAAAATTTATATCAATGGGCAAGAGTGGTATGGGATGCTTGAACCCAGAGGCATAGGTAGAAGTTTGAGATTTCTCTATGCTAGCGTGTTGGCTATGATGAGATGTGTTAATGTTTTATTTGCTTGCTTGATTATGTACTTGAAATGTGTATGCCATGAAAATTTAAATTTGAGACTAAAATCCTGTACCCAACAACATTAGAGAACCTTGAAAAACCTCAAATAGAACTTAGAAGCATGAATTGATAGGTCATTGAACAAATCGAGAACCTATAGATATAAATATAGCATCACAATAGCACAGATGAGACGAAAACTTGAGAAAACAAACACGAAATATGAGTGAGGAAAGGACGGCTATTTTCTCAAGTCTAAAAAAGCATTTATTATCCTAAGGATAAGGAAAGGCGGATTTTGTACCCTACATCAATATTCTCCTTGAAAATTTTACATAAGGATACCTTATCATATACTAAAATGGATTTTGACTTGTAGATAAAGGCAAGAACCCACAAAAATGCAACGAAGATTGAAAACACTAATGAATCTGGTCAAAGGGATCAGAGGGCATTGATGGTAGCAACAGCCCCAGTTGGAACAATGCTATCACCAAAAATGGTGATCAAGATCTCTCGATAGGTGTTCGTGCAAATAGTGCGGGCACTACCACAGGTGTTGTCATAGATGCTGGCAAAAGTGCAGCCACAAGTGCCACCACAACCACAGATACAAGTACAACACCAGGACAAGATTCTAGTACAATAGTTGGGACCCATGCTAGAGGGAGATGCTAATAGAGTTACAAAAACTTAAACCCTCACAGTTTGATGGTACATCTAACAATATGGTTGCAGATTACTAGTATCGGGAGTTAGATGAGCACCTAGATGTATTAGGGGTTACAAGACCAGAGTTGTCTTGGCAACACATCAGTCCAAGAAACTAGCCAAGAGTTGGTGGTGGATGTTGAAGGCAGATCCAAACACCGATGTGTGACATATGAGCTAGGGGGAATTCAGAGAGCTGTTTTACAAGAAATTGTTTCTAAAAGCTACATAAATGCGAATGGAGTATGAGTTCATCAAGTTGACTTAAAGAGACATGACCGATCTGAGTATGAGGTCAAGTTTACTGAATTGGCCAAGTTTCCTCCTAAACTAATCAGGAACAAGAAAATGAAGGCTCGGAGGTTTGCAGAAGGCTTGAAGATTGAAATTCACATAGTAGTGAATCCAATGGGTTTAAAAACATATAGAGAAGTAGTAGAGAGAGCATTAATGATAGAGTGAAAGGTCAACTTGGAGCAAGAGTTGAGAAACAAGGGCAAGAAGCCTAGCAATGGAAAAGAGTTCCAAGGTAACTAGAAAAATTAGAACAAGTTACAGAAGCAACAGACCTAGGGTAGAGTTGATAAGCAGTAGGCTCAGAAAGAAGGAGCTAGCTACAAGTGTGGGCAAAAAAGACATCTTGCCAATGACTGTCAAAACTAGGGACTACCAAAACAAATCCAAGGGGCAGAATAATGGTCAAGGTAGAAACCAAGGTGGACATGGACAACAACAGCCACAACAAAGGCAACCCCAATAATAATAGCCACAGGAGCAGCTACAATAGTAGGGCAGATAGAATCAGGCACAAGTGTTTGCTCTTGAGGATGGGCAGATGGACCCAACTCTGGCTGTTGAAGGTACATTTCTACTATTTAATGTTACTGTTAAGATTTTGTTTGAACCAGGTGCCACCAAGTCATTTGTGTCAGAAGAACTAGTTAGGAGATTACAACTAGTAACATCCATACCACTAGAACCATTATATGTATCCACTCCCATAGTGTAATACCCTAAAAAATTTGTACAAAATAAAAAAAGAATGATAAATGAGACCAAATTCATTTCAAGGATTAATTAACAAACTTGAAATTACCCAAAAACCTCGCAAGGGAGTTAAATTTAAGAAAAGGGAACGAAATGAAATGAAGTGAACATCTCAAATGGCCTAAGCATACAAAATTCATTTCATTTGTCCAATTAAGGGTTCATTTACTTGGTATGCATCAAAGGAATCTAAATTAGGAAAGAAAATGAGAAAAAAAAACCTAGCCAATTGAAAAATATGAATTTTTATCAAATTCATGTGAACCCAAAAATATATACTAAGGGCCTAAAATCCAAGCCAAATAAGAGATATGAATTTTTATTAAATTCATGTGGACCCAAAATGTGTAACCACCCCTAAGCATGTGTAAGTCACATGGGTAATGATGTCATGATCATGTACATCCATATATGAGCCATCCCAAGTTGCTAAGAAAGCATGAAGGTTGATTCCATGTGCCAAGCTAAAATGATCACGTGCACCCTAGCTACATACACCCAAGGACGTCTCATGCTCACATAACCCTAACCCTAGCCCTTTTTGAATAAAACCTAGATTAGAAATTGCTCATGAGCAAAAATAGCAACTACCCTAATAGAATAGAAAGTTTAAATGAGGAAACATACCAAAAAATCAAGAAGATTCCATGAACGAAGGGGTCGGCCAAAGAGAAAAACCAAGAATGGAAAGTTTCCATGCTCTCATTTTGGCACCAAGATTGGACTCCCATGTAAAGTATCTAAGCGACCCCCATTGAGTCTCATGATCTTGTGTCCACCAAGTTTGATAATGTATTCACTATCCTATCCATGCTTGACGTCCAAAGAAAGGGGAATCGAAAAAGCTACCTAAATTGAAAGATACCCTAAGCTTGGCATACATAAGGGGAATGATCATATCCCCAATACGAAACCCTAGTTGTCCCTTGTACTTACATTCATTCAAGAATAAAAGATTCTAAACTTGGATGCTCTCTAATATGCTAGACATCCAAAGGAAAGGCTGCTAATTTTGAATATTCCCATGACGTAGAAATTAGTAGCACGCCCAAAGAAAAATGAAATGTTTCCTATGTGACTAAGTGTGATGCCCAAGTAAAGAAATAACTAGAGAAGTTTCCTAGCATCCAAAATCTAAACTGATATGACATCCAAGAAAGATCTTGCAAGTATTCCAAACCTGATTTGTGTTCACACATACTTAGGAAATCAAATAGGGATCATATCTTGTGAATAAGAAACCCTAATCTCCAAACTTGCCAAACCATGTTCACTTGGAATATTGAAAAGATATACATGCCAAATTGTCACCTCATGTGTATGGAAAGATGCTCCTTGAGAGTTGCCCAAGTCGCCCAAACCGTGCCCCCCTTCCTCTTGAAACTATATATAAACCCCCCAGTGCTCTTATTCTCTTCATCCCAAAGCAAGAGTTGACACTTCCCTCTTGACTTTCTTTAGCCTTCTTCTTGGCAACCCCTTCCCACTCTCTCTTGTTCTTGAGTGTTTCATAATGGAAAATTAGTAACTTTGAGTGTCTTTGAGTGTTCTTTGAGTGCCAGACGTTGGAAGGAAGGAAAACCTCTATCAGAATTCCAGAGTTGCGAATTAAGGTGGATAAGATTTCTTGAACTCCTATTTAACTAGTTTGGATTAATAGTATGTTCATGAATGTTTTATTATTAGTTTATCATTTATACTTTCATATTTCAGTTTCATTATTCATGATTTAAAATTCAGTTTTAGCATGTATGCATGTTTAAGCATTCATGAGATCATTTCATTCCTAGATCCATGCTTAGGTTTATTTTTAAAGTATGATACATGCTATGTGATGTTTCCATGCTTTTAAATGTTTATATGCTAATTTTTTCTCTTAGTATGATTCATGAACATGAGATTTAAATGAAAGAACTTGAAATTTAATAACCACGTACTATCATAGTGATCCAAAAGAATACTATGGTTGGTTTTTACATATACTTAGTGTATACGGGTCTTATTACTGTGTGTGGATGTGTATAGCCCAAAATACTTGGAATATGGTCATGAGATCCTAATTCGAATGGAATGTGATAAGATGAATTGTCTTTCCACCCAAAAGGGGGGGGGGGTATTTTGATAAGAACATCAAGGGATTGGACCCCCTTTCAGTCTAACATACAACTATATACAAAAAATTGTTTGAATCGCTTAATGTATGCAAGTGTTTAAAATTGAATGTGTTCTTGATTTGAATTAGTGACTTAGTTGTTTATAGAATGATCCACTAGGTTATGTGTTCACCCTTCCTTTTTTATCTTTCCAGGGAATCGAACACATGATGAAGTATGCCTAAGATTTAGAATGTTTAGTTTTATGAAGTTTCTATTTTCTATCTTGATGTAAGGAATTATAGTCCAAATTGAATATTTAAAATGTAAGACTTCCGCTAAATTTAAGTTTTTAATTTGGAGTTATGTACTCTTTCTTTTAGTGTTTTCAAATCAAGTTATGTACTTGTTTCTATGTGATTAAATCAATAAAGATTTGGAAAGTTTTCTTTTATCTATTGTGCAAAGTGCCTTAGCATATGTTACTTAAATAAATAAGGCTTCGGATAAAGCCACAAGCTACAGGTAAGATTGTTTGTTACATCTACAATCAGGGAGTACGTCATTTGATTGCTTCCTATCCATTTCTTGTTTCCTTTTATTATCTCACCCACTCTGCACCCGAGGGTACTTTAGAGAGAAAAAGAAAGCGACGCAAAACTGATCCAGCCGAGCATGTTTTTGGTTTGAAAGGATAGGGTCTCGAATCACAAAGGGTCTCAAGGAATTGAACCTCTTCAGGTGAAAAGAACCCCCCATTAGGGAGTGAAATAGAAAATTAAATCGTAAGTTCCCAAGCAATGGGAAGAGACCACCTGCGAGAACTCACTCCTAAGGCACTTGACATTGAGACAGAAAGACAAGTTGTGTAGTTGAAATTATAACGGGACCTTGGCCCTCCTTGTGATTGGCCAAATAATCAACGTCTCTGGGGCTGGGGTGTTACACATAGGAACTATAGCAACTACCCGAAAAACTTCTTCACATGAGTTGAGATTTGGATATAAATTAATAACTACCAACCTTAAAGTGTTATCTTTCCATGGTTATGATGTGATACTGGGCATAGACTAGTTAACCCAATACCACGCTCAAATTGATTGCCTGAGATGGACGTTACATTAACTCTACCATCTGGTGAACTAGTAAAGGTCAAGGGGGATATGCAAAGATTACCTCGAAGGCCTATGACTGCAATCTAGGATTACATAAGATAGAATGAGGACTTCACACAAGTTTTGGATGATAACATTAGGAAGCCAAAATATAACATGGAGATACTTGTAGTGTAGGAGTATCCAAATGTATTTTCAAATGATTTACCTAGATTACCACCACACAAATAGGTAGAGTTCAAGATTGAATTGTATCTAGACACAAATCCTATAGCCCTTCCTCCCTATAGAATGGCGCCAATGGAGTTGATTGAACTCAAGACATAGCTGGATGAACTCTGTGAAACGGGATTCATTCGACCCAATGAATCACCATGGGGAGCCCAGTATTATTTGTGAAAAGAAAAGACAGATCCATGAGGTTGTGTATCGATTATCAAAAATTAAATCAAGAGACAACAAAGAATAAGTATCTGTTGCCAAGGATAGATGACCTACTTGATCAATTGAGGGGAGCCACTCATTTCTCTAAGATTGATCTTCGCTCAGGATATCATCAATTGAGAATCTGAGAGTTAAATTTTAACACCCCAATCCCTGTATTCTTTCTTTATTTGTACATAATCACTGTTTTGACGGTGGACTTAACCATACAAGTGAATTGGGCCAGTATTACTGTAACATCTCAAAAATTCATATGAAATTTGAAAATTTATTTAGAGAATTATACGGAATTGACAGATGAAAAATTTGGTAAGTCCTAGTTTAGCTAAATAAGGAATAAAATCAAGTTAACGGATTTTTGGAAGAAAATATTTAAAAATAATATATAATATGGGATATCATAGCCAAAAATATAAGGATATGTGCAATTTTTTATTAGAAAGTCAATTTGGATTAAGATTTGGCAAAAATTCAAAAATAGAACATGAAATTCGACTAAAAATCATATAAAAATAATTTAAAACACATCCAAGGCTGCAAGCCATAGATTTGAATTTGATCTCGTGATTCGGCGGCCGCAAGACGATCCACACCAACGTCAGAGCACATAGGATAACGAAGATCGGACAGACGAAGACGATCAAGGACAATCGGACGGCCACGATCAAAATCTCAAAACCACAATCGGGAAGACGCACGGTACGACTCCGCACGCGCCAATCTCGACCCTCCGATTAGATTCGTGTGCGTGACAATCCGATGCACTGAATAATAGTCGAATTATATAATACGAAAAAATGCAAAAATCAACGAAAAATTTGCCGAAAATACCAAAAAATCGAGATAAATACAAAAAATTAATTTTTAAATTTTGAAAAAAAAATTTGAAAAATACTTTTTTCCTTAAAATTAGGAAATACGAAATTGTAGAGAATCTAGGTGTTTTACTCCAAGAAAAACTCAAAAGTCTCTATTTTCCCCCTTTGAAAACTTATATAAACCCCCATAGGCTCTCACTTCCCTCATTCCAAAAATAAGAGTTGAAATTTCTTCTTATTTTCTCTAAGCCCTCTTCTTGGCACCTCTTCTTACTTTTCTTTGCTCTCTCTTGAGTATGAGAAGTTTTTCTCTTGGGTTGGGGAATTAATTTGGGTGATCTTCGTTGGCACTAAGTATGTGGGGGAATTGTTGCAACAATTTTTTAAGAAAGCATCACAAGGTTGAAATGATTTCTAGAACACCCTTCTGTTTTTTATTTAAATTTATGGCATACCCGTTGTTTGCGTGTTTTTCACTGAAATCAAAGATTTTCAATTTTTGTTTCAGAATTTTAAATGTTTATTTCAGTTTTCTGTTTTGTTAATGTTTAAACAATTATATCATCTATGACATGTTAGTATCATGCTTAGGCTTTTAAATTAAAGTATGACGCATATTTTATAAGTAGTTAATGAATTGATTGTGTATATTATGAATTTTAGTTTGATTTCATATTCTGAAATTTATTTTATGAGATCATGATATGAGAGTTGAGTTGAGACGATGGTGATAATAACCATGTACGATCATAGTGGTCAAGGCGACGCTATGGATGTTCTTTTCATATGAGTTAAGTCATATGATTTTCAAACCTAAGTACTTGAGGGTCGTGTATCACAGTACCTTGTGAGTCAACACGTGTAACGAGTTGATGCTGACACATGCCACTAATGGGTTGATGCCAAGTGGGCCCTGTTTACTTAGTAAAGAGCATCAAGGGATTAAAGGCCCTTTTGGTCTGAGACTCGACTTGAACAAATTGTTGTTTAAAACGTCTAATGATTGCAAGTGTTTGAATTATAATTGTATTATGAGTTTGAATATGAAAGATGGTTGTTCGAAAAGGATCCACTAGGCTATGTGCTCACTCCTTCCTTTCTTATTTTTCAGGAACATGAAACCTATGAAGCAGTTGAACATGGATAGTCCTTAGAAAGTTTCTACCTTATATTTTTTTGAATTTTTCGGGCATGTTGCCCAAAGTTTTTATGTTTTTATACTGAAAAGTATTTTGACGTCTTCCGTTGTAATAATTAGTTTTTTTTTGAAAAGTTTTGTACTTTCAATTTTTCTATTATGAATAAAATAGTTTGAATTTCTTTATCTCTTTTAATTTGCCTTGATTTTATTAAAGTAAAAGTTTTGTAGTCTTGAACTTCTATACAAAGGCGCGAGATATTAAAAAAGAGAAGAACAAGTGTGTGTCACTTGTAAAGTAACACTGACCCGCCAATTGGTTAAGTTCATTGTCAAGAGAATGATGGTCATGTCCAATGCTTAAAGATACGTGGGTTGGGGTGTTACAATTACTCTACAAGTGACTCACACTTGACATTCTATTTCAATTATCTTATGTCTTAATACAATTCAAGAGTGCTTAACTCAATTTTTAGGAATCAAATCAAATAAGGCAATAATACAGGAGAGAAAAGAAATTCATAAACTTTATTAATTTAAATAAAGTGGAGTATATAACTTAATTTTAAACTATTATAGCGGCATATGTAACTATTACAGCAAAATATTCAAAACTTGGGCTACATGCCCTTACATTCAAATATAGAAACTTTTTAAAAATAAAGAAATTATCACAATTTGCAACATCGTCATGTATGTTCAATTTCCTGAAAATAAGAGAGGAATGGTGAGCATATAGCCCAGTGGATCCTTTTCAAATAACCAACTTTTCAATTAAGATTAAACACACATCCATGATTTATACACTTGCATACATTAGGCGTTTCATGTAACATTTTGTGTATAGTTGTGATTTAGACCAAAAGGGTTTTTAAGGCTCTTGATGTTCTTAATAAAATACCTCCTTAGAATGAAAAAGGCATTTCTTAGCCAATTTCATTGAACTTAGGGCTTAATCCATATTCCAAGTATTTTGGGACATCACCCATGTGAACGAATCACATGTAAAGAACATCCATAGTAACCCACATGTTCACTATAATGGTACATGGTTATTAATCATTGTCACATCATAATTAATTTCATATTCAAGAATCATAACTTAGGAGAAATAAATTTCAAATTACAAACAATCTAAAAATCAAAGCATGAATCACCCAAAAACATGCACCAAACGTTGGAATAAACTTTAACATGGTACTAGGCATGGCATGGATTCGTGAATGCTTAAAACATGCTCATCTACTAAACTGAAATTGAAATCAGAAATTAAATTTCTGAAATTGAAACATGAATGATTGTTTAAAATTAAACATGCAATGAGCATGGTATTAATCTAAAGAAGAAAAGAGGTGGTTTTAGAAATCACTTCCACCTTAATTGCATGTTTGATGGAAATCTGGCAGAGGTTCCTTTCTTCAACACTTCTTGCACTTTAAGAATACTCAAGAAACTTAGTCAAACGCTCAAACACTCAAGAATACCTCAAGATCACTCAAGAACACAAAGGTTGTCAAGAAGAAAGCTAGAAGTGTCAACTGTTTACTTTGGGATGAAGAATAAGTGTGCACAAGGGGGGTTTATATAGGTTTTCAAGAGCACAAGGGGGGCCACGATTTGGCATCTTTAATTAGGGTTTCCTCACATATGACAGCTAGGGTTGTTGTTCATAACACACACATAGAGGACAACTAAGGTTTTGTTAAGGATATGATGGTAATATCTTCACATGGCACCAAGATTGGAGCATTTTGGGTTTTGGAAACTGTCTTATTCTTGGTTTTTAGTTTTTTCTTTGTGTGTGTGATGGCTAGGGTTTCAAGGTTCACTATTTAGACAATTCTAGATTAGGGTTGCTCACATGTGCTCACACACACACACACACACACATGGACCAATTTTGCATAATAGGGCATGGTGCACATGATCAAATTATGGTGTACCTGAGATCATTCTTCATGGTTTCTCATAGGTGTGGTATACTTGATCAATTGCATGGCACATGGGATCGTTCTACTTGATTCCAAATAAGGGAAACAACCCATTGAGGTTGGGTAGGGTAAAGGTGTACATGATCATGGTGTTCCACCCATGTGGTTTGCACATGTTTAGGGGTAGCCATGAATTTATGGGTCCACATGAATTTAGTAAAAATTCATGTATCATTATTTACCAAGAATGAAGGATTTTATTATATATTTTTGTGTTCATAATAAAATAATGGACATTTCCAAACTATCATTTGGCTAAGGTGACCCTCATTGAGCTAATTTTTGGATATATTGTTTAGTTGATCAGTTTATGGCATCTCGTATCATGTCAGGTTGTTCTGATGTCAAAAGATACACTAAATGGGTTTTGGACTTGCTAAATTTATCCCTAAAATGGACCCATTTTCATTTTTTCCATAGTCAATCAAATGCAATTGAATTATTTCATTTTATTCAGTAATAGATTATAGGTAATACACAGATATACACAAGACAGCCTTTAGGACTCAATATGGGCATTTTGAGTTCACAGTGATGTCATTTGGTTTAATTAACGCACCAACTAC
This sequence comes from Tinospora cordifolia, assembly GCA_030144865.1. NCBI lineage: Eukaryota > Viridiplantae > Streptophyta > Magnoliopsida > Ranunculales > Menispermaceae > Tinospora > Tinospora cordifolia. Next base: position 3,158 of record JAJIYU010008496.1, on the reverse strand, counting down.
CTTTATGGATCTGATGAACCGCGTGTTTAGACAGTATCTCAACCAATTTGTAATGGTATTCGTAGATGAAATCCTAATTTACTCCAAATCAGAGGCTAAACACATAGAACACTTAAAGATTGTCCTAGAGATGCTTAGAAAAAATAAATATATGTTAAGTTCAGTAAATGCGAATTCTAGATGAAAACGGTCAAGTTCCTTGGCCATGTAATATCAGCAGAAAGCATCTTGGTAGATACCGATAAGGTGGAAGTTATCACAAACTGGAAGCAACCTAAGATTGTGACATAAATCAAAAGTTTCTTAGGCTTAGCTGGATATTACAGAATATTCATCCAAGATTTTTCAAAGTTAGTTGAACCCATGACAAAATTATCCAGAAAAGGAGTTAAATTCAATTGGGATGAGAAATCTGAACAATCATTCCAAGAATTAAAGAGGAAATTGACTTCGGCCCCCATCTTAGTCACTCCTACCCATAGTGTTGGATATGTTATGTATACTGATGCTTCACAAAATGGATTAGGTGTAGTGTAGACGTAAGAAGGAAAGGTTGATGCATGTGCCTCGCAACAACTAAAGGTTCATGAGCAAAATTATCCAACAAATGACCTAGAATTAGCAGCCATTGTATTTGCTTTGAAAATTTGGAAACACTATCTTTATATTGAAAGATTCGATCTGTTTTCAAATTATAAGAGTCTGAAGTACATCTACTACACATAAGGAGTTAAATCATAGACAGCAGAGATGGACGAGATTCCTTAAAGATTATGATTTTTAATTACATTACCATCCAAGAAAGTTCAATGTAGTTGCAAATGTCTTGAGTTGGAGATTTAACAAACAAGAAGAGGAAAAAAGATCAAATGTACCAATTAATCGAGGATTTCAACCTAGGTGTCACCTCAGATGAGAAGCAAGTACACCTTTACAATATGACTTGCCAGCTAGACCTCCTACATCAGATCAGACAAGTGCAAAAGCAAGATAAATGGATCATGACCCTAATCGAAGGAGTAAAACAAGGCAAACATATAGATTTTAGAATTGACACCAAAGGCGCGTTGAAACTTGGAGATAGAATCTGTGTTCCTTAAGATAGACAAAGCATAAAGATCATATTAAACGAAGCCTATGAAACTAAATACATGATGCATCCAGGTGAAGACAATATGTATCAAAACCACAGAAAGACCTATTGGTGGCAAAGAATGTAAAGAGACATAACTACGTATGTCTCTAAATGTCTAACCTGTCAGCAAGTAAAAGTTAAGCATAGAAAGCCCACCGAAATGTTGTAACCACTCCAATCCTTAAATGGAAGTGGGATAATATTACTATGAAGTTTGTCATTGGATTACCTCGAAACCTGAAAGGAGAAGATATTTTATGGGTCATTGTGGATCGTCTCACTAAAGTGGCACATTTCTTGCCTATTAGATCCACAAACCAAGTTAGTAAGCTAGGAGAACTTTATATGAAGGAGATAGTATTATTTCATGGTGTGCCTAAGACCATAATGTTAGACAAAGACTCTCGGTTCACATTACAGGTCTGGCAGAGTCTACAGAAGGAGTTCGGCACCAGACTCACCATGAACACTAGTTTCCATCCTCAAACTGATGGTCAATTTGAGATAGTCATTCAAACACTAGAAGACATACTGAGGTCTTACATCCTTGACTTCAAGGAAAACTGGAGCAAGTACTTACACGTAACCGAGTTTGCCTATAACAACAGTTATCAGGCAAGTATAAAAATGACCCCGTATGAAGCTCTCTATGGGAAGCCCTGCAAATCAGCAACCTGTTGGATTGAACTTGAAGACCACTTGCTTACTAGGCCCGATCTAGTAGAGGAGATGAATAATAAAATAAAACAGATACGGAAGAAATTGGTCGCAACATAAAGTAGACAAAAGAGTAACGCCATTAAAAGGAGAAAGCCCCTTGAGTTCCAAGCAGGTGATAGAATATTCTTGAGGATAAGCCCTTAGAAAGGAATCAAAAGGTTCGGATGCAAAGGAAAATTATCACCCAAATTTATCGGTCCATTTGAAATACTTAAAAGAATTGGAAAAATGCGCCTATGAATTAGATCTACCAAACAAAATGTCCTTAGTTCACAATGTGTTTCATGTTTCAATGCTGAAGAACTATAAACCTAACCTCTCTTACATAATCCATTGGGAAGAGGTGGACATCAAGACGATGCCATGTTTGAAGAAGTGGCAGTTAGGATTCTTGATCGCAAAATACAAAGCTTGAGGACAAAAGACATTCCCTTAGTCAAAGTTCTTTTGAAGCATCACGGAGTGGAAGAGACAACTTTGGAACTGGAAAGGAGATGAAGAGCAAATGTCCATACCTTTTTACGAAAAATACTTGACTAGACAGCATTGAAGGGAGGTAGGTTGTCATACCTAAAAATTTTGTTAAAAAGAAAATCTAGGTACTCTTCATTTTCACTATTACGCACTGTTTACATCACGACAAACAACAATTGGTGGTATTATTCATGGTACTATTATGCACTATTCACATCATGACAAACAACAATTGGCGGCATTGTTACGCACTATTCACCTAAGACAAACAACAATTTGCAATACTTTTCATGCTACTATTCACTACTATTCATGTGTGTCGTTTCTGTAATACCTGAAATTTTAGTGACGTAATAATTGTAATACCGAAAATTTTAGTGACGTAATAATCAAAATTTGAGTTTAAAACACATATATGTATAAATTTAAATATAAACACATATATATATTTGTCATTGGTATGCAATTAATTAGTTAGTATAAAAATATAAAGGAATATACATTGATTAATATTAGACTTATGGAATTGTTGGGTAAATATAAGCTTATCTATTTGAATAAGAAAATAGTATTTTTAGTATGATATTAATATAGAAAAGTATGTGTATAAAGTATTAATTAGATACACTTATAAAAATAATATTTCGTTAATGTACATAGAGAAGTAATGTGAAAATGAAAGTCATTCATGAATGAAACATCCTATATGTTGAGATGATAAAGTGGGCATGTGTGGGAAGGAATAATCCCACATTGGAAAGATAGAGACACTATTTGGAGGAGGGCCCTATATAAACCCCCCTACTCCACCCATTTCATTCATCCCAAA
>JAJIYU010008495.1:0-17917 GCA_030144865.1 Tinospora cordifolia | reverse complement strand
TATATATCATACCACTTTAACTTTTTCTCTTTTACAAGTATATCTCAGTAACAAGAATAACAATTTTTTGTAATAAGCTTGAGTTAATATTTTTATTTTCATTATTAGGACATGTCTAACCCAGCCCTAGATGGTGGGAGTTATAGTGTCATGCTATAAACTTGTGTTGATTCCTTTTATTTTTCTGATTAAAAAATCATATAAATATAAAGAACATAAATGATATTAAAAATTATATAAATAAATAGAGAAAAAAGTTACTATTTAATATTAGCTTTATATTAAAATAATATAAAAGTTATATTGTTTTATTATAATACCCTTTCTCTATAATTTAAAACAAATTATATATATATAAGTTTTAAAGTTAGAGATAAAGAGACTGTTTGCTACCCAAGATTGGGATAGAATAGGATTAATTTTAATACTAATTTTATGTTTGAGTGTAACATAAGATAGGATAAAATTTATCTAGGCCCACCGAGTAATCCTACCAAAAGAAATGTTTACTTTTATTTTTTTTTTTTAAATTTCTTTTAATTTCTTATATCCAATCCTATATCGGACCATACTATCCCATAAAAATAATTCCATCATATCTTATAAAAATAATTTTATCTTATCTCACGTAACAATAACAAACGAACACTTATGGTGGAATTACAATGCTCTAGATAAATATTAGGTTGAGTTGATAAAAGTCAATGCCTCCTATATAATTAATAGTTTTAAATTTAAGTTATAAGGGCAACAACACTGCCCATACGCTGCATCGAGCGTATGGGCATTGCTACCACATCACATTTTTTAAAAAAATAAAAAAATTAAAAAAATAATCAAGACATTTAGCGCTCGGTCTGCACTGAGCACTCACAGCGCTATTGGATGCCCATTGCAGTTGCCCTAAGTAAAAGAAGATTATTTTATTAAAATTTTTAATTTATAATTTTATTGTAATTTAAAGAGTGATTACCCTTGATTAAGTCCTCGAACGTTTTGTTCGATTCCGGCACTTGCGTTATCATGCCCGAAACCCTTGCGATTGATTGGGAGAACGAAAGCAAGAAAGATGTGGTGATCAATAGCCCTTTGGGGAGGAAGAGCTCTCGGTAGTTGCACTAGGCTACCCTTCTCCGAAAGCTCCGCGGGACCACCTACCACTAGTCTTCGGTCAGAGGGGTTTATTGCACAAAAACGCCGGGACGCAGGCTCCCGAAGAGGGAAGCCCAACGAATATCAGATGCAAAGCTCCGCACCCGAGTTCACCGAGTTGTTCTTGAAGGACATTCATCGTGCCCCTCATGTCCTCATCCAGGACAGTGATCCTTTCGGCCAAGCTACCATACTTGTGCTCAACGTTCACAACCAGAAGAGGGGTAGGGGAGAAAAGGTTACGCGCTGGGTAGCGCAGCCCACTTAGTCAAATCTGTTCTGTCAGGGCTAAACGCGCCTCCATTTGCTCCTACGTTTGCAAGGTGAGATAGGCGACGGGTAGCTTGCTTCCAAGCCGACAGGATAGGCGGCGGGCCGGCCGTGAGGAAGAAAGAGATCTTTGCCGGTGCTGACTTGGGATCGATAGACTTACCGCGCACAGTGCCCACCCAGGATATAGTCTTGGATTGAGAAGCTGAGTTGTCGATTTGACGATCTACTCAGCTGGTTTGAATCAGAGCAGACTCGGAAATGCGCCTATCTCGAAGGGATGTCATATCAAATAGAAGGGACCAAGGCAACCAGAGAATAGAAACTTGCCACTCTGTACCGCACAGACTGCGTTGGCAAAGCCAACCTCTTCCTCTCAACGTCAAGGATCCAATGGTTCGGGGACCAAGACACATATAATATTACAAAAAAAAAAAAAAACAAAAAAAACATACAAAACAAAGCTCCTATTGAGATCTAGCTAATAGGATAAGAGCCGGCAATGGTCCCATCATATCGTATACCCGTCACAGTTCAAAGAAGTACAATAATGTGGGAAATCCTACTCCATTATATGTCTTATCAGCATCCATTTGATAGATATTTCGTTAAGTACATTCCCTTTACTTCAACAGCCTAACCATCAAAACATCAAAGGGAGGTTGAATGAACCTTACTGTTAATTATCGCATAATTATTTCAGTTTCATTTTTTTATTTTTCAAATTAGTCTCATTTATTGTAACCCATAATTTATATACATAGGTATATATCAGGATAATTTTAAAAAATACAAAACAAAAGAAAAAGACTGAAAAGATTATAATGTAATGGTGAGGTTTGTTTAACCACATTCATGTATTATTTACTATGAAGAAATAAATATTTTTTACTTAAAAATTATTAACATTTTAACAATTAAAATTAATAAGTAAATTTGACAAATAATCCTTATTAATTGATCGTATGATTTTTAAGTTTGAATTATGATAGTACAGATTCCAAAATCAGTTAATCTTAATTTAAAACAAATTTTGTTATTATTATAGTGCTTAGTATCAAAATCAATGCAACTATTTAATGTTTGATTAAGTTAGGAGCTTTGACACATGTAAAATTGTTTACAATGCAAATATTAGCCAAAAAAAAAAAAAAAAAAATCTTAGGCGTGTTTAGTTTCTAAAAAATTTTTCTTTAAAAAATATGTAATTTTTTTAAAAATTTTTTCTCAGGAAAATGTTGTTAATTTTTTTTTATTTTTTATGATTGATTGATTGATAAGAAAATTTAACATAATTTAGTTATTTTCTCACCTTCTAAGTTAAGAAAATTTTGGTAAAAAAATTTGTTGGGCCAAAAAATACTTAAAAATATATTTTTTATTATTTTTATTAGCCAAACATGAGAAAAATAAGATTTCTTAAAAAAATAAAAATAAAAAAATTTTTAAGAAAATTTTGATTTTCTTATCAACTAACTACAACCTTAAAATTTATTTATTTACATATTTATTTTAATTACAAATTGTGTTTACAACCAAGTCCAATATTAGTGATGTTGGAAAGGTTTATGTCTTTATCAATATTGATATTAGTTTCAACTTACATGAATTTGAATTCAAATAGGACGGTTTACTTCGTAAGGATATCAATATGAATGAAAGTGAAACCCTAAGTTACATTCTTGGGATAAACACAATAGGATTTTAAATTTTCATTCAATATGATCAATATGCACATATCTGATATATTAGACTATTATAATTCATTCAACTTGCTGCCCATTAAGTTCTTTGGACGGCAATGTTGAATCCCTTTAGGTCCTCAATCTTCACACCATTAAGACATTAGCCTCATACTATCATAAATCTAAAACTCAAACTCAAAACTAGTATTAAATCTCACTTCAACCGTAAGAAATATATATATTAATGAGCGCGACTATTCCTGCAACTTTTTTGATTTTTGTTATAAGAAACATATGAAAAAAATAGGAATATTTAAAAAATTTTAAATTCTGGTTATAGATAAGGCAACCCTTTTTTAATTTAAAAAATTTAAAAAAAAAGAAAAGAAGAAGATGATGATGTTATTTTAAAATTTTAGGAGATTTGGAGATAACCTGTTTCTTCTGATATTTCTAAAAAGCTACTGTTCATTGTAGCCCAACAAAATTTTCGTATCTCTTAAGTGAGAATTATATAAGAAATACAATTTTTAAATTTCAAATTAGATCAGTCAAAAAATTTTGAAAGACTTTGGACTGCATAAGTTAGACGTTGGACACGTTACTAAGCTTGAAATTATTATTTTTAATTATTTTGTTTCGAACACTCAAAATAAAAATTTTAAAGCAAATGGTATTTCGCTAGAAGGAGGGCTTGAACCTCCGACCTTGTGGTTAACAGCCACACGCTCTAACCAACTGAGCTATTCCAGCTACGTTGCTGATTGTTCAGCTAATAATAAAATATTCAAAAGTTTGGTATCTAACCCGGAAATTCTTATTTATTATTCATTTACGGCCTAAGAGCATCCTCAATGGAGGTTGATGCTTGCTGAGGTGGCGCTCAATAGAGCGCCACCTCAGCTTTTTATTTAAAAATCTTATTGAGCGCTTAGTATCAACTGAGCGCTCAATAAGTTTCTTTTCTTTTATTCTGAGGTCTGCAGTATATTTAATGTGCTGCAAACTTTATTTTTTATTTTTAAAATCTTAGGTGGCATTTATTAGCTTGCCCAGCATTGTTCTTGTCTTAAGGGGGGATGTCGTTGGGTGTTGTTTTTAACTATTTGTAGAATTGCTTTAATAACGACAGTTTTTGTTGGGTCTAAATCATAATAACTCATTTTAAAAATTGTTTAGTATTTTAAGATAAGCCTGATGTAAGAAAAAAAATTAAAAATTAGTTAATAATTACTACTTTAGTCTTCTTATTATAGTGAACAAATAAAAAAAATTCTTCAAAATTATATTGGGTAGAAGAAAAGGGTTTTTTTTCCCTATCTTTCCGTAATGATTTATTAAGGCTTGTTAATTAAAATATTTCCCTTTAAAGAAATATTATTTTAAAAAACCCTTTTAAAATATGTCATTTTATAATTTTCTCACAGTTATTATATTAAATTTTATAAAATTTTATAAAAAATTACTTATACTCTTCAAATGAAAGTGCAAATAAAAAATTGTATAAAAGTAATATTTTTTCACTATTTAGTTTATGAAATCTAAGATAAAAAAAAGTTATGGGCCTAAAATATTTTATAAAATTTTTTGTCACCTTTTTATCCAATGTAAGTAAAGTAGAGTTTTTTTTCCCAAGAAAATTACAATTCCTTTTTCTTAAAAATAAATAAATAAATAAATATATATATATATATATATATATCTAACGAGACCGCGGGTAAAGCATCGAATTTGCTGGTGACAGTCTAGTCGTCGCAGGGAACGAGAAAGGGAAGAGAGCGAAGGCGCCGAAAGGGTGAAGGAGACTTTCCAAGTTTGCAGGTTATTCATTTATTTGTTTTTGATGATTTGCTCGGTAGATATTTCCTTATGATCTTATTCTCTTGCTACGATCTTTTCGTTCTTTGACTGATTCTCGTAAATTTCGGCATCTCACTCCGATTATGATCTCTGAATCTCATTAGATTTTACTGGTTTCGAGTCGGTTCTTTCAATTAGGGTAATACAGTTGTTAATTCCCTCAATTGCTGCTCTTCCTCTCTGTTCTTGCATATTTTGTTAGTAGCTCGAAAATCAGGTTCGGTAAGGTCCGAGAATTTCTGTGTTCTATTCATGTTTTCTTCCACGGTATTGTTTAGGTTATCGGTGTGCTTGGCTCAAGAGTGGCCATTGCTTTCTCGTTGTTTTTATTCCCCTGGATCATTACCTTTCGCGGATTACAATCTATTAATTTTGGCGTTTTGCTAGACCAAAGGCCACAAAGCCTCCATGGGCGTGATTCGAATGAATTCAACTAGCCAATTTTTATCAGTTCAAAGAGAACATATGATTTTGCTTATGTCTGTGTGCTTTTCCTATGAAAAAGGAACCGCAAAATCTACATACTTGTTACTCAGTCATTGTCCATGTGGATAATTTCCACTATTGTTTGCTAAAGATTGCATGATTGATTCATAGTAATTCCTTGTGGGGATCCATGCATGACTATACATGTCTGAAGTTACAAAGCGTCCATCCCTCCTTTGAAGAAGTTCATAAACCTACTCATTGATGACACTTAAAATGCTTGGTAAAAAAATAAATTCTATGGACATCAACTTTGTTGGAAGCACCCAATAGGGCAATTTGCGATGCAGCACAGGTGAGAAATGTCTTGATTATTTGGTTATATTGGTGGGAATGAAGATTTAGGAGGGTTTATCCCCTTAGGTGGGGCCCGGATACCCCAAGGGTTGAGTGGTTCTTGGGTGCAATATATGTAATTGTGGATGATATTTACTCTTAGAAAAAAAAAAAAACAGGAACAAAAACTTTGTTATAAGCATCTTCTTGTTGTTTACATCTCGCAGAAATAGGGTTTCACTTTTTATGTTTGTGTCTAGTCTTCTACACCATGCCTATCTTCTCTTGCTGCCTTGCCCATGATTTTAACAATGATATCTCTTAGAATCTTGGTTTGCATGCTAGGGCAGTCCAATGATTTGTTTGGCTATATGTTATTGCCAAGTTCTTTAAGGTTCCTCCAATAATGCTTCATGTTTGATTTTGATGGTAGGTTTGTGGACCTTGTGATATTTGAGATAGTTAACTAAACTAGGTCGGAAGAGGTGAAGCAAAGTCCTTTGACATAGTTAACGTTAAAGAAGTAGGAATCTTTAAAGCTTGTCACGACCGTTTGCTTAGATTGACCTCTCCCCCCATCTATTAATGAATGTTAGATTGTAAAGCTTGATATTATTGATTTGCTTGATTGTACGTGTTAACTTTAGTCAATTCATGCTAGAATGGCATTTCTCATATCAAGTTTAAATATTGTTGAGTATCAACTAATTGCTAAATAACCAATATTCTTGGATAGTACTATGCTGTACTCATTCATTTCATGCGATCTTTAAAATTTATTAATCACATTTTAATTTTTTTAGTTACTATAAAAACTTAAAAGATAAGTGTAATTATTGTTATGATTTTTTTAAATAAAAGTTAATGTTGACTGTAAGTAGATGAGTTGCAGGTAGAGTGAAGCAAAGTGTAAAAGGCTCAAAATAGCAAAATGTAAAACTCTCATTTAGAGTAAGGCCAAAGTTAGGACTTAGGAGAGATGGATGAGAGAGAGCATTAACTGAATAATTGTATTAACTCTATAACTAAATGTTTAAATAAAAGACAATCATAATATTTAAAGAGCTAGCTTTGGAAAGTTGGCTATCCAAATGGGGTCTCATCCAATATTTGTGTTATATATGATATAGACAGATATTTTTGAAGAACTTTTGCAGGGTTAGGACCAAGAGTGTTTTAAGATTTCAGGAAAATTGAAGAGATTATCCGGTTACTTTTATTAAAGGTTAGGATTGAAGAAGATTGTCTAATATTGTTTTATGTTTTATCAATTCTAAAGAAAATCAATTGCATTGTCTTGCAGATGTTTTGAGATTGATTTGTTTTTATATACACACACACATTTTTAGAGAAGTTTTGCACGATTTCATAGGTGATCGAAAAGCTCTCAAAGGTTGATGATTTGTTATTTGTTTAGTGAAGCATTTGACCTACATTTACTTTTTGGTGTTATTTTTACCTCTAAGATTCCAAATAATTACTTGGTGGTCTCTAGGTGAATCCTTTTTCAATTTTAGTTCCATTTTTGTCATTGTACCGTTGGATTGGTTTTAGTATAATAAATTTGCATCTGGTTGTTCCTCAAGAAACAGGGAATTGGTTTGGTGGATTCATATACCCAACCTTATGTAGTTTGGGAAAATGCTTACTTCAGTTGATTTGAGTATCTGGAGTGAACCTTAACCAAAATTCCAATTAGTATAAGAGCTTGCATAAATTGAATACATGAACAGGAGAGAGGGAAGCAAAACATTGAAATGCGATAAAATGGAGCCTCACAATTGTTCTGCAAGGCTTTCCCACATACTATCAGTTCTGAATCTCTAGCTCAAAGCAGAGTGATCAGCACTGCCATTCCTTATTGTATGTGAGATGAGGCTTGTCACTTGAATTCTTTCAACTGTGCCTTCTTCACAACCTTCATCAGCTGAGTTCTAGTAGATTGTTGAAGTTACTTGTGCATGTTGCACAAACATTACAACAGGAATAAACAAATGTTTAAAAGAAGGGAACTGAGACTTATTCACCTGGACTACGCAAGGACTATTAAAACTAATTGTGAAAGAACTCTTATTTCTCTCTCTCTCTCTCTCTCTTTTTTTTTTTTTTTTTTTTTTTTTTTTTTTTTTTTGTGATGCCTGAACTGGAAATCAAAATATGAGTCAATCTCAACAGATCTAATATCAAACTGACAAATTGAGAAGTCTTTCCATTGGATGTACCACCCGTACAAAATGGAAGCAGCAAGCTTCTGAGATTGAAGGGAAAGCTAATAAATAAACAAATAAATAATAAAGAACCTTGCCTTTTGAGCTTTTTTCAGTTATGATGATTAAGATGGAAGATTTCAAGTGCTTTAGTGTTCCAGTGGGAATTTCTGACCTTGCAAAGAAAACTTGTGATTTCCAAAACCTCATTGCGGCAAGAACAAAAAAGTCAAAGCCAAAAGAAATTTAAATTTTTGAGCGTAAGTTATCCAGAACAGTTATTGATGTTGAAGAGTGATGTTGATCATGGCAATGCTATGTGTGAGAGATATTGGGTGAGAATGTAAGATGTGGGTGGGTAGGTTGAAAAGGTTGCAACTTGCAATTACATAGAAAGTGGAATACGATGGAGTTCCAATTTTATCGGATGTCTCTGAAGAGACAAATATGTTGAAGTTGGTTACTTTAAAAAGTTTACCATAAACGGGATGAGGGATAGTTTGAATGTTTAATTACTTACATGGACGAAAATATTAATTTTGTAATCTATAAAACAGTAAAAGTACATTGAAAGTAGGCATAATGTTGGGATTGATGGTAAATTGATCACCTTATTAATTGTTCCAAAGTAGTTTAAATTTACTTCTTTTTTGTTTTATTATTTTATAATTTTTGGTTAAGGTTTGAGTTATTTGTTCTTAGTTTTAAATAGATTTATAGATACTTTACATTAGTTACTAAATTTATAAATCAATCTTTTATAAAGTATAAAACACCTTTTTGATGGAATTAGCTACTGATAGCCTGATATTAGGTTAAAAAGTAGGGATTTTCTCAAACCCAGTAGATGACAAAGCTTCGTAGCAGCTTTACCAAGAGCATGCAATCTTGCTTCATAGATTTGCAACTGAAGAAACATCTTCTTGTTTACTTGTAAACTTCATTTGATATTTATAAGGTGTTAGGTACCTTCTGTAAAGTTATTGATGGTTTATGCAGAGGAATTTCTGAAGTAGAAAATGCAAGTTCCAAAGGTACTTCACAGTGAGGAAGCTACTCATCATAAGCCACGTATGAAGAAGACTACGAAAGTTGCTCCTGTCTTTCAGTTACAGGGAGAGAATATGAAAGGGCCTCAAGATTCATTGCCTTTGTCTTTCAAGAAAACTTCAAAAACTATGAAAAGAAGCTTAATGAAAGAAGTTTCTCCACCTTTCCAACAGCCAGAAAGATCAACCTCAGATTCTTTACCTGATTCCTCAATATATAGAAATGAGAACAGGGTTCTTAGGCGAAAGTATTTGTTGTTGGAAGAAGAAAGCTGCACATTGGGGAGGGAACTAAATGTGGTGGAAGATGAGATTAAGATCCTGGAAGAGGAGAAGCTTGCACTCTTGGACGAGCTTGTGGTGTTAGAAGGTCTAGTTGATCCTTCAGAACTTCATCCACGTCCACCAGTACTGTGAGTTCCTTGTTTTTTTTCTTTTGTTTTTTTGTTTTTTTGTTTTTTTTTTTTTTGGGTCTATTCAATGTGTGGAGCTCTTGTATAGAATAAAACAAGAAATGAAAAGGTTTGTGGACCTAGACGGCAAGGATGTTATGGGAAAGATCAAACAGTCTTTTTGCTACATGGATATTTAATACTAAATTAGGCATAGGTTACTCGTTTGGGGATTAGTTGTGTAAGGGGAGAAACATTTTACAATCTATCTAATTTTGTATTGATCTGTAAAGTCCGGATACCTCATCCAGATAATTTTGTAGTTCTCTTTTATATAATTAATATATGAGTTTCCGTTTCAAAAAAAAAAAGGTTTATGGACTTCTCATTTAAATAGTATTGATTATTGATTTATACATAAAGTTGACATTTATGCTCATGGACTTTGGATCTATGATCTTTGAGATTTCTTTTGATGAATCAATTTAGTGACTCTAATATGTAAGGTACTAGGTCTGATGAAATTGGCATATTTTCTCAAGCCTAGGGATTTCTTCTTGGTCATTTTTTTTTTTATTTTTTTACTTTTTTGTATACATTAATTCTAGGTAAGATATTTCAGCAGAAAGGGTCAGTGGGACACAGCATCAGTAATGCTCATAACTTGGAGTGTTTAAGGAAGTTGGTTATATCTGGCCAAGTTGGACTAGTTGTTTTAAATCAAGTTGCAGTCATTCATTCTCAGATTGATGTTGGATTTGGGAGGCTGTCATTTAGTGGCCTCTATCTTTGTTAGGGGTTTCCAAGTGTAATGTTTAGGCTCTTTTGGTTGATTTCTGCTGACCTTTCCTTATGCTCCCTATGTTCATGTACCTATCCCTTATTAATATATTCAATTGTCCCTCTCAAAAAAAAAGAAGAGTAATTCTCATGGGTACAAAAGACCATACCCAATCTTAACATGAGTAGACCATATACAACCAACTCCTATATTAATAATTGTATTTTACCCACCTGCCAAGGGAGGAGCTTGTCCAACTTTCAGTGGCAAGTTTGGAATACTCCCAAGTTACATGAATCTTATTATTTATGAAATCTAACACCCTATCATGCCTCTCAAGCGAAACCAATTAAGCACCACCTAAATAAATGTTCCTTTTACTGTTAACAGGCAGCTTTTTATTGCAAGAATGAACAACATTCTGTAGTTCTGTCACTGTTTCTTAAAATTTTTGTCTTGTAGGGTGGCTAGGATCTTCTGTTTAGTATGAAATCTCAGATTCTTAACTATCATTGTGTCTCAGTATTTGACTTGCACTTGTTCCCTGTGTATGTTGGCATTATATCTAGTTTCTGAGAATTCCTGACTTAGATTGAGATTTTATTTTTGTGGACTAACAATGGTGATAAAAATTCCATGGAGCAGAAAGCAGACATAGCATGAATGCAGAAAGGATTTGAACAGTAATTTCCCTTTAAGAACTCATTTTGTGAGTACTGCCCCAACACTTTATGCCATACGGTTCATCATAAGTGTTTGTTCTTAGAAATGGAAATTTATGATTAATAACTACTGGAAGATCATACAAGGAGGGTGACCAAGATTGGGATCACAGATCAGCAGTACACCAGTGATTCATGTATAGTGGTGGTGCTGCAGGCTAAGCTTGTACTTTCTTCTGCAAAACATATATATATATATATATATATATATATATATATACACACACACACACACACACACACACAGACAATGTAATGCAAGAAAGCTTCACTAGAGTTCAAGAACGTTCTGAGCACATTCATCTAAACATTAATCAGAGTTTTATGCACTCCGATAATTCTGATCTACTGTTGGCTGTTACCATTTGCCCGCCAGAGGCTATTGTGGTGTTGCTTGCTTCAAAAATAGCATGTAGTTCCTTTGTTGTGTAGATATGTTCCTTTTTTGTCATTGTATTGCTTCATTAGCATCTCATCTACTTTTTACCCATGGAGATCTGGAAATTCAGAATTCAGTTTTTTTTCTTTCTTTTTTTTTTTTCAATTTTTGGAAGTTTATCTCAACAACCCCATGTTAGAAAGTCCAACTCTGACAACCAAAGGACTGGTTACGCTTGACTGGTTTGATCTCCATGTCAAGGAACCAAATTGATAGCCCTTTGATGGAGCAATAAGCTTAAAGTTGACAGTGAACTTGATCTTTTGCCCACTGCCATTGAAGATGAGAAGCTTTGGTGTTACAGTGACATTTATTCCATAAGGAGAAGACACTACTGCTCTATAAATACTTCCCGACTTTCCAGCATTTGTGATAGTTCTAGTGACTGAGTAGCTTTCTCTAAGATTGGGTACTGTAATTGATGGATAATTCAGATCTGTAGCCGTGGAAAAGGCCTTATTCTTGCATGTGCTGTTGTCTTTTGTTATGAGATGTAATGACCTCTCATTGTAGCCTATTGAACATAGAAAGGCTCTGTAATCTTCAGGCTGTGCATCATAAACTAATCCAGGAATGAGCGCTTTTGAGGGGTTTATGAAGCCTGAGCCGTAGTCAAATGGGTTTCCAATTCTTCCATTGGGGTCCACAGTGATGGGCATTCCATTCTTGTTCAACACCATTGCTGCATGTTTTATTCTTATATTTCAGACTAGAATAGGAAATCGCAAACATTCAACGACTGCAGTAACTATTAAGCAATCTCAGTGTCAACTTGTTTTAGATTTGCAGAAGAAATTGCAACCCATAAATTAAGTGTGCTTCTAAAATCTCATGAACCAGACCACAAAGCAAACACCTGACACTTGAGAGCAGCAGCTCCCTTTAGGCATGCTAAATTGAATTCAGGTCATTGACTGCAAATTCAGTAAGTTTCATTTTCACTGGACTCTTGAGAATTGACTGCAACAGATAGTTCTCTAACTGTATTTCAATTATCAATCAAACTCATGGTTCCTAATCGTTCGATGCATGGGAGAGTCAAAAAGTGAATGAAAACTCTTTAGGGGCGGTTTGGTAGAGGGTGATGTTAGCATAAGAATGAAAATTTTGAAGATTGTAGTATTTAAGAATATTCAAGATTCTCATTCTGGCAATTTCGATTACCAAACGCTCACTTAACATATAAGCTAAAAATTTCTTATGGGTCCTTTGCCCAAAACTAAATGTTTATAAAAATTTGGGGTTCAAGGCAGGTTTTCTAGACTTTCTCATATGCCATTGTTACCAACTGCAGCAAGAGTTGTTTTATACGATTTTATATGTTGGATGATTTTAAGAACTGAGAATTTTACCAGTTGTCATGATGGCTGATTTGATTGTAGCAGGTGACCATAAGGGATGCAACGCTTTAATTAAGGCTGCTGTTCCTGTTACATGGGGGCAAGCCATGGAGGTTCCAGAGAGAATGTTGAATTTCAGTTTCCTGTTCATTGGAGACCATGCTGCAAGGATATTCAACCCAGGTGCAGTAACATCAGGCTGCAAGAATAGATAAATTGTGAATGGTAATCTCCTGCTGATGATTCATGTATCAACTGAGAAACCCAATACTTTTGTACCTTAAGAATTTCTGGAGTCATGGCATTTGGACCTTTGGAAGAAAATGCTGCAACCTGCGGAGCAGGTTCTGATCCTAGTACAGTTTTAGCTGAAAAAATCTGCACCATGGGCTTCCTGAAAATGCTTTCAAAGAGCAACTGATGTCAAAAACAAGGTCATGTGCACCAAACCTGTCTTCCTATTTTTGGTCGAAAACTTACCTTGTATTGTTAACATAAGTGAGAATCCTTTGTCCTTGCTCTGTTCCAAAAATTGCTGCAGGAATCACAAAAGGTATTCCCATATGCTTATCTGTTTCATCTATTAGAATCATACCTACACCACTAGCCTCTTTCACTACCACGCTCTTCTCGAGCTTTGACTCTGAGGGGCTCCCACTATGCCTGCAAACCAGAACCTTACCTCTAGCCTTAGTTCTATTCAAAGAGCTCCCAACACAGTAACTGAAGGATAATGTGAAAAAAAAAAAAAAAAAAATTAGAAAGAAAAGAAAAAGTATCTTAATATTGTCACCTAGTACATGTATTGATCCTATTAACTCTCTCACCTGGATTGGTAAGGAGTGAAGTATCCAGCATTGGCTTCTGAAGCAGAGATGACCGGTCTGGATTGATTCATCTTGGAGATACTAAGGCTCTCACCCTATCCAATTAGGAGGTAGAAAACTAATCAGAATTATATCTTTTTTCATATTGCATCTCCAACACAATCAGTATCAGCATCATCATTTCTTGTTACCTTGTATATCGTCCCATCTCCTAATACAATCTCAGAAATGAAATCCCTGTCTATAGAACTTGCACCAACAGTGATCATCCATGGCGCAAGGTTTGTTGCATAACCTGGGCCTTGAAATCCTTCATTTCCAACAGAAGCAACTACGACAATGCCATGGCTTGCAGCATGGAATGACCCAATAGATATAGCATCATTAAAGTAATCTGCTTGAGGAGCTTGAGGGCCCAGTGATAGAGATAACACATGAATCCCATCTCTAATTGCATCATCGAATGCAGCGAGTAAATCAACATCAAAGCAACCACTTTCCCAACATGCCTTGTACACTGCTATCCTTGCCAGTGCTGCTCCTCCTCTTGCGTTTCCTCTTCCTAATTTGTTGAAACTTGTGTTAGGCACATAGCGGCCAGCTGCTGTGGAAGCTGTGTGGCTGCCGTGGCCATTGCTGTCCCTTGCTGATTTGAATTGCTTTCCATTTACGGAACCTTCTTCTGCTTCATAGCCACTTAGATAATACCTAGCTCCTATCAACTTCCTGCAAAATTTGAAAGAACAAGAAGAAAGATAAAGCTTGTTAATCTAGTGATATTTACGCAAAGTTTGTTGGGAGGATTTCACTTCAATCTATAAAACCTGTTACAAGTTGAGATGTTAAATGCTTCTCCAACTTGACATGTCCCCTTCCACTTAGGGGGCACTGGTGACATTCCATGATCGCTGAAACTTGGAGACTCCGGCCATATTCCTGATCACAGCAGAATAATCCATTCAAAAAAATGTAGGGCTTTACTTAGTTCCCATACTTTACATGTTACTTTCATGTTATTGTAAGAAAACCCATGTTGCACCCATGGTTGTCAGGATCTTGGCAGTATAGCAATTGTACATGTAATGGAATCTTCACAAACTTAAAGAAAAATTCAACTAGTTAACAAAGTTACTAGACAGCTAAAACTCTAAAACTGATCAAACTCAAAAAATTTGCTGAGCATTTATCCTTTCTCTTTTTCATTTTTTTCTTGTTTTTTATATACAAAAAGATTATGAAACTGCAAAATGTTTGCAATCACAAAACCTATGGGTGTAACACAGAACTTTATTTGAAAAGCTTTGGGGCATTTTTTTTTTAACTGTGGGTTAAAAAAAAAGTATATTTTATTTCAATGAAAAATATTGTAATTTTTTTTGATATATAGTAATGTATTATTTAATTCTAAGCTGTATGCTTGACTACTTGTGTATTATAATTTTCTCATAATTTGTAGTTATATGTATTATTTCAATATTCTTATATATTTTTATACACAAATAACATTAAAATACTTTGGTTGATGGGATCCTTATTTTTCCGATAGGGAAAAAATAAAATTGAAGAACCTACGAATATTGACAAACCAACAACTATTGTTAACAAAGGAAAATCTTTCATGGTAAATATAAGATACACTTTGACCATAAAAACCCGTGCGCGATTATTGAACTTACACCATATTATGATCTTTTTTGCCCTTGAATGGTTTATAAATAGGATTCGAATATTTACAAACCTTGGTTGCACCTGAAAGACTAAGACCAATTAGCTGTTTAGAGATAAATAGATGTAAAAGAAACATGATGTGTGTGTCTGGGTTATTCTTTTTCCTATTTGTTTTATAGATTGTTATATGCTTCACTTTAAAGTTTGATTAGTCTACCCATCATAGGACTAGGACCTAAGAGACTTTTGGGCATAAGGCAGACTCGCCTGTCATGGAAAAGTTTGGACAAACTTGAGGAGAAGGTTGGGAGTTAAATCCGTAAACCCCTTCCATCATGTTCATGACTCCATTTGCTAATCACCCAGCTGATGGGTAAAAACGCTTTTTAAAAACTTAGGTTAGTAAAAGCTAAAAATCTACTGCAAATTTAAATTAAAAGCAGGCATTGGTAAACATTTCAAGTGTTCTTTTAAATTTTCCAGTTGGGTTCATAGACCAAAAGCATTAAAACAATCACAGGGCTACCAGAATTGTGAATTAAAATATTACTTCAACAGTCCTTAGAATCAATGACCTACTCATAATTGTGAATTAAAAAACTAAGAAGATTGCATTCAATCACTTCAAGAGGCCTTAGAATTTATAACCTATTCGTCTATTTTCTTTTTATCTGTAGAGCTATCATTTCAAATTTTCAATCCACATGTTTTTCAACAACTTTTTTGTATTACCATGAATTTCTCAAATAAATCAATACTCCTGCAAATGAATCAACAGAGACCTGTATCAATGAATCCGATGATCACAACTTCCTGGTTCTTGGTAGAGTAGCTTGGAATTGGCATTGATTCATCCTCTGAAAAACCCATGAAATCCCATGAATGTGTAGTGTGTAGCCTTATTTTAGAATTTGGAAACACCGAAACCACCTCTGGCATCTCTGTAACATCAAATTTTATAGCAAACACATTTAGAAGAATTCGCGAAAGATAACCAAAAAAATTAGTAATAACAGAACATTGGCTTACTAGCCATATCTATCGCTTGCTTCTCCGTCAATTTGGCAGCAAATCCACTGAAACCATGTCTGTAACTGTAAACATGAGATGCTTCTGCTTCTTCAATGCTGTTGTGCAAGATAAAGTGGTAATAAGAAAATATTATTCTATGAAAATAAACCAGAAAGTATTGAGAAAAGCTTTATATAATGGAAAATTTTAAAACTGCTGACCTTCCTCCATGAATGATTGTGAGCATTTGGTGGTGTTGTCTCAAAATGTCATCTGGGTCTTCACTAGTTTTGCTGCCCATGTAAACTACATACACCTGCGACAATCACAAAACAGATTTATACAGAAGTGAAGAACTTGAAAGATTGTGAGAAGGAAGGAAAAGACAGGAATTTAATTCAATGATTCAACCTTTGAAGACAAACAAAATCTGGTTTGTAAGGCAAAAACACACAGCAACAAACCAAAAATGCTCATGCAACGTCTTAGTCTAGTAATCTGGCACATCATCACACAAAGATATATTCAAAAGAGATTCTCAGATTCTCAGATGGGGAGGCAGCTATTCTGAGTTGAATAAATAAGGAGAAGAGTTAGGAGTGTTGGAAATGTAGTGAGGACACAAATAATAAACAAAAAAATATTCGAGAAGAAGATTAAGAACTTGAATTCTGGGCTAAAACTTGTGCAATTTGCTTGATCATAAAATGAAACATATAAGAAATACTTATAGGAGTCTACATATTAGATACATACGTGAATCTAAATATACATGAACTGGTATCATGGATAACATGCCATTAGTTATATATATATATATTATTTGATTTTTAATACATTCATAAACCTTTTAAAATATAAACCCATTAAATAAGTTCATTCATCACAATAACTTCTTATGAATCATATTTACTATATATATAAGTTAAATATCTAAGGAGACATGAATTTGAAGAGCAACAATTGGACCCGATTGACTTGGCCACAATAGGGCCTCATCAGCCTAGCTCTCTCGTTGAACTCAAGTGTTTTCTTTTTCCAACTAATCTTATAGTTTAATTGTTATACATAGTTATAAGGTTGATTAAATATGATATAATAGGCTGAAAATAGAGTAATAATGCATTTGAGGGGTATATTTCAAATTAAAACGAAATTTTAATTAAATTTTTAATTGAATAAAGAATTACACTAAAATAAAAATAAAAATTAAAGCAAAACTCAAATATTGCTATTTGCAAAATAGGGATTCCTTCAAAATCCTTAGCTTAAAAAAAAACTGGCTTCTCCCTTTTTTTTTTTTTACTCATTGGTATCTCAAAATCCGCAAGAGCTCATCAATCATAATTCATATGATAAGACTCTAACTTCAAGTATTAGCTATTATACGTATGAATTGAAGTATGTGAAGATTATTGGATGCTAATGTTGCTTTGCTTTTAAAGCACCCAAGATCAGCTTGGTTCCTGGAGGACGCCCTTATAAAATTATATATTATCAAATCATTGTTGATCTTTTCTTCAAATAGCAAATGGGAAAAAAGGAAAAAAGAAAAAAAGGGTGGAAAGCCATTACACCGATTGCTCATCAATCGAATTTCATGATGGTGAAAGGATACATATTGCGTTAAGAAACCGTTTACCTTTTATCCATAAAAGGAATAGCTGCCTTAGGCAACCGGCCTGCCCTTAGCTCATGACTGGTATCTATCGTTTTCTAAAACTAAAATGTCTTGTTAAAAAAAAAAAAAAA